>JBCJKH010075315.1:0-47995 GCA_039877255.1 Loriculus beryllinus | reverse complement strand
CCAACCCTTTTCTGTGCCATCTTTCTTTGAATCAATATTAGGAGTTCACTTGCCAGTCATGTTTTCTATATCAAATTGCAGTGTAGTCAGCCTGAATGAACTCCAGCTTTTTACAAATGCTGATACAGAAGTAGTCCAGAGTTCAAGATGCTGTTAATTGAATTCTCAGAGCAAGCAGTCATGGATTTCAGAGATACTTGAAGAATGATCTTCATCATCTCAGACATCTTCCTATTTCAGTATTTTAGTAATTAATTTTTGGATATCTGTCAGTTAAAATTCGTGCTTGCTTTTCTCCCATCAAACAAATGGAAAATAACAAGTTTGAGTGTCCTCCTGGCTTTCTGTTATATCAACATTCAAGTCCTATAGAAAGCTAGAGAGGGAAGTCTGTGCTCAGATACACATTTGCAGCTCCTGCTGTTTTCTGTGGGAGATGGTGTATAGTTACTTGATGGTAGATTGTATTAACAAATTTTTGCATTTGCAAAGCATCATAGGGTATAGAAGTCATTTATGTCTCAGAGTGAAGCTTCCTCTGATGTGACTCCACAGACTCTGTACACCTGCAGCAAAAAGCTGTTGGAAATTTGTCTCTTGTTGAGGACTCAGTCATAATACGATTTCCAGATGTTGAAATGGAATTTCTGGCCTCTGGGACTGATTTCCAGCTTTGGTTTGGAAGGGCGAACTCTTCCACAGAGGAGTTTCCAATGCTCCAAAGCCTTTCTGTGCCCTCAGGTTCTAGCTTTGCATGTTTAACAAACCTCCATGGTTATCCTACTGTAATAAGCTCGATGGCAGGCGTATTTAAAGCTTGGAGATACAACATTCTGATGGCAGTCATAAATGCACAATATATTGCCATCTGAATGTCTTTAAAAATTCACATTGGAAAGATGAGGCCAAGGGGTAGGAATTGTTAGTCTTGTGCTAGTATTCTGTCATGGCTACAGATTGCTGGTATATCACATCCAGGGTATGAAGCATGAATGGGCAAATATCTCTCTACTATGATGTGTCTGATAAGACTTTGCAAGCATTATACATTTTCTCTAATTGGGTGCTATTACTAGCTCATGCGTAGGTCATTGCTTCTGGTTAATTAAGAGCCAAGAAGGTACTTAGTACTTTACAAGATGCAGATGAAGATAGATGTCTGCTTGGGAAATGAAAATATACCAGTTTGAGGGTTTTATATAAAACCGGATCAACTTTACAAATCTGGTATCTAGATAGATCCTACTAAACCTGACGCGAACTAGTGAAATTAGATCAGCTCAAAGCTAATAAAATGTGATGGAAATGTTCAAAGTTGTCTGCAAAAATGCTTTCAGGCAGAAGAATTAGCATGAAATATATTTTTACAAGGATTAAGGAGAATATTTTACAGGGTAAACTAGCCCATAAAAATGTTCATTTTTACTTGAGTCTATAGAATGACTTCTCTCATGAAATATGCAGCCTGAAAAAAAACTTGCAGTCTTTGGCTGTTGCAGTAGTAGTTTGTTCTTTCTTTTATGTACCACATGTAGAATCAGAAGTGCTCCTGAAACAGCTGATCTGTGCATTTGGTTACTTGGAAGTAAGGCTGTCCAAATGAATGCTTCAGAATATACATATATAAAATACTGTACTTCTGAGTGTCCTTCTGTTGTTTGCAGGGGAATGCAGATTCTGTTTTCAATGACATCATGCTTTGTGGCATATTTCCTATTATCTGTACACATCAGCACTATAAACCTTATGTCCTAATGTACCCCTATAAATTTTCAGCTCATTTGCTTTCAAACAGTTAAAAGTGCTTATGCATGGTGATCGTGTTCGAAGACTTTCCTAGATACATATTCTCCTGTAGAAAGTGTTCAGGTTTGAATTTGGAGTTTATCTAGTGGACAGAAGTTCTAAATACACTGAGTGGCCTCTGTAAATTCAAATTTGATATATATATACCCAAGTACTCCACATACAAAGCAAGCACTGTAAAATGTACTTGGATTAGACCTTTTAACCACATCAGTGGGTGCCATAAAAAAAACATTTAGCTTAAGAGCTCAGAAGATGCGTGAAGAAGGCTGCCCAACAGAAGCCTTTGGAGGCTGCCTGAATAATTAGGGTTGTAGGATGAAACTGGTCATGCAAGGAGAAGGATTTACACTGCTCTCTATTCACCTCATATAATATAGCTGGCCCTTATTGGCTGTACTAACTCATGTGTCCAAATACTCTTACCAGTGAGAAAAATGTTCCAAACAGCTGCCAAGCAGCCTTGCAGTGGCCTCTCTGCCCTACTGCAAACACACAGAAGAAACTCGTCTTGTTACAACCAGAATTCTACTGTGCTCTGCAGCAGCAGAGGCTGCAACACTAGGGAGCAGGTGGCCTCAGTCTTGTCACTAGGACCAGACCTGGAATTTTATGTCAGGTCAGTGGGAAGCCAGTAGAGTTGGTGAGGACATCTTTTCCATTTGTTGACATTGGCCATTGCACAGGGCACACTTTCATGCTTACTCAAACATCAAAATGAAATGGGGCCAGGAAATGGGATTGCCATGAGCAGGACTGCATGTGAAGCAAATTGTGCCCAACTTGTCCTGCAGCCTCTCTGGTGAGAAAGTAGTAAGAGTTTGCATGACTTTACTCGTGAGTTTGCCTCTTTTGTGGTGTGCTTTTTCATGGGGATGCCTTGGCAGCACTTATTTAAGCAACAGGTTAAAGACACACTGTGCTGCCAGAAGCATGACAAATGCTACTCCTTTATTTGAGCATGGTTAACCCAGCTCATCAATCAAGGACAGAGAGGGTTAGAGTTACCAACTCTTAGGAAGAGTCAACTCTTAGTGTTAGGAAACTGAAACCAGATGCTCTATTTATGGTGCAAACAGTTGTGCGTGTGTGCATGTTCTTTTTTTCTCTTTAAAGATAAATTTCTGAGTCTTGCAGTTGTTTTAGGTTAAAATACTATTTGAGAATAGTTTGATTGCAAAATCAGCAGCCAGATAAATAAATAGCTCAAAATGTGTGTTGTTACTGATAGGAGTGGAAGGGCAGGTCTGCTTGTCTGAAGCTATTTCCTTCCATGCATCTCAAATTGCATACTCTGATCTTTAGGAGCACAACTTGCGGTTCTTGAAAGCCTTTGAGGAGACAGGAGAAAATTGTGAATCTTGGACCAGTAATTATATGGACAAATTCTGGGACTTAGGTCTGTGGTTTTCTTCAGGGCAGAGAGAAAGAGATCATATATGTATGTGCACTTACTGGACAGCAGCATTTCCAAGTGAAAATTGCACCCAGCATAGGAGACCTCTATCCAGTACTTAGAGGGGACTTACAAGAAAGATGGAGAGACACTTTTCAGCAGGACTTGTAGTGACAGGACAAGGAGCAACGATTTTAAACTGAAAGAGGTTAAGCTTAGATTAGAAGTTCTTCCTTGTGAGGGTGGTGAGGCACTGGCACAGGTTTCCCAGAGAAGCCGCAGCTTCCCCATCCCCTGCAGTATTCAAGGCCAGTCTGGAGGGGGCTTTGAGCAACCTGGTGTAGCGGAAGTTGTACCTGCCCATGGCAGGGGAGTTGGAACTGGGTGATCTTTAAGGTCCCTTCCAACCCAAACCATTCCATGTATCTCTGCAAGTTTATACATCACCTAAATCCTGTCAGAGCTCTCAACACAGGCCATGAAGAGCTCCTGGTCTGGTTGCCAGGTTCAGTTAGAGTAGGTCCTGAGCTCACCTATGCATTGGCTGGGTTTACTCACATCTGTCCCATGTGCGTTAGAGCCGGTCTGTGGGGCTGATAGCATTTTGTTCAGCATGGCTGAGGGCTTGTAATTGTAAAGGAAGGAATTCTGTTTTGGAGGGACTGGTGTGAAGTAGCCAGTAAAATATTTTCATCACACCTGCTCCTTTTTTGAAATAAAGTGCTCCTGGAGATTAAACAGAGTTGGACAGTTTTGAAGCTAGGAAAACACATTTTATGACTGTGTTATGCATTCGTAAAAAGGGGATTTTATAATGCTTTTGCTGACAGACCCTTAAATAGACAGGCACAGCTAGGTGCTGCTGTCAGGTTTGTGCAAATTACTGGTTAACTGATTATATAAATTTATTGTGGAATACAATGAATAGAAACACAGGAGTGCTCAGTGTCTGTCTGGGCAGATTGGATCAGTGCTAGCCAGTGCTGCTGTGTTAGAGCCAGGGACACTCCATTCATTTAGATAAGCCTCATGTATTTATTTGAAAGAATGAAAAACAAAAAGCCCAACCAAACGGGAAAAGGTAAACACAAGTCAAAATGCTGCAATTCTGCTTTGTCTTTTCTCGCCTACGGCAGCCCAAAGCCATAACGGATAAATGAATAAGTGCAATCAAATGTGACTTGGTAACACACAGCCTGTTCTATATTTATTTGCATGTCTCGTGCTTAACCCTTTACACTACCTATGGTATTTATTTTGGCAGGCTCAGTTTCCTGCAAGGCCTCTTTCTTGTGGATTCTGTTTCACTCATCTTCCCATCACCTTAAAAACCACTCCAAATATTTACCACATGCCCTTTCTTGCTCCACTTCTCTTCTGCTTCTCTAGGCTCTATCTGCCCTGTTGTCATGTGTCTCCCCATCTTCTTCCTGCTCCCTTCTCAGCTGCGGGAGTTATCTGTCTATGAGCAGAATCAGCCACCCCAGTTGGCTGTCTCTTCTGTGCTGCTTCACCTGTACCATGTACTGCTTTCTGTGGCAGGACACCAATTCATCTCTTCTGCACATACCTTCTCTCCTCCTCCCCAAGCTGGAGTGAACATTGAGTATGTCAAATCAGCAGATGCCATGAAGTTAGGTATGTCTTGCTGTATTTTTCTTTTCTCTGAAAAAGCAGGAGGAAACAAAAGGGGAGGAAAAAGCAGTCAAGTAACAAAAGGTGTTTCTAGACAAGGTTTGAAGAGAGGTAGGAAGTCAATGAGGCAGTGAGTATGTCTGAGCTCCCCACAGAGGTCTGAAAAATCACCTGAGGTTCTTGCTCTCTTTTTTTAACCCCTTTTCCATTCTACATTCTGCTTTGTCATCAGAGACTCTCCATGAGAGTATTCAAGCTGTAGTAGCAGGAGCCTCAGGAGAAGAAACTTGGAGGCTGTGCCTGAGAAAAAAAGAAAAGAAGAAGGTGGGGGGGAGGAGGAGCTGTAAGAAGATGTGAAAAGATGTGTAAGGGAGAAAAAATAAAAGGGCTTTTTAAAACTCATGAACATTAATTTGAAGGGCAGAGAGAAAAAAAAAAACCCACACACTTGAATCTCAGAGCAATCAAAATGAGCAGCACCACTGTGGACGTTCAAATGGTCCAAACTAACGTTTAAAGAATTTCAAGAAAGATGAACCAGACAAACCCCTGCAATTTACCTCCAGCAGCAGAAGCCAGGAAAATTCTCCATTCCTCAGCTACGTGTTTCTTGGCTCCCAACATTCAATGAGTTTTCCATTTCAAGAATTTTCCCATCCTCTTCTGCATTTCTCTCTTTGTGGCTTTCATTATCAGCTGCCTAAACGCAAAACATATCATAGTATTCCATTTAGTGTGATTGACATCTTCCGATTTTCATAGAGCTTCTGTCTCACTTCTCAGAAGTTCTGGATAGATCACTGGCACAGCCAGATATCTACATTAAAATGAAGAACACAAGAATCCATTAAGCCCAAATGGGAAACAAAATCAGGAGAAATGGAAGAATAAGAAGAACGATGATGAGGTAGGGAATCACAGAGCAAACACTACCAAGTGAGAGGTAGACTTAGAGGGAAAGGATGTTGTCGGAGCTTTCTGAATGCTTGCCATGTTTGCATTTCATCGATTTATGTTTCAAAATTGATTTATCCCAATGGTTTATGGCATAGGTTTCATACAGTGTTGTCATTGCAGCTTATACATGATTCTTCTGTTAAGCCCTATAATATTATAATGTAACAGGAGGAAAAAAATTCTGGCTCTGCCTCATGCCCAAGTGCTACTTAGCTTTCAAGGTCTGTGTGCTGTTCTGTACAGCTGTATCACAGTGAGGAAATCCTTGGCTCTTTCCAGCCTTGCTCACACAGCACTCAGCTCAGCAAGGGATATGTGAAGGTTGGAGCTGCCGCTGGAGTGGGCTGGGGCTGCTGGAGTGGGCTGGGGCTGCTGGAGTGGGCTGGGGCTGCTGCAAAAGGCTGCGGCTGTGTTGGACATCCGGAGCGTGGTTTGGTGCTTCTGTTCTAAGGGTGGGATGAATCGCCTGCCTGTGACCTCTTGAGTCCCACTTGTGCAATTGGTAGGGAAAGTAAAGCTTCACACATGCTGGAAATGTCCTTTTGATTTGATTATTTTTTGTGTTTGCGATTAATGGTTAATTACGAGGGAGAACTGGTTCTGGCAAGGAAAGAGCCAGAATAGTTTGTGTTTGTTTCCACATGATTATGCTCAGATTCCTCCACACTGGAAAAAAATTCCGCCTCCTTTCTTGTTTCTTCCAGGGGAAGTCCAAAACCAGTCCTTGAAGATGACCTTAGCACTGAAAACAAGCAATTCATTGTTGTAGCATGGAGCTGGTGACACAGAGTCCTTTTACTATCAGTATAAATGCAGTTTTTTCCTTGTGCTGCAATACACTTATTAGTGGAGGAAAAGCCAGCGAATTAAAGCTATCCTAACTATGGGTTTTCCTCGTCATGCTTCAGATTCATTCTCATTTTCTGCAAGTCCCCCAGCTAAAAGAAAACAAACCAGTTTTCCTGAGTTGAAGAGGGGTAGAATAACCCAGGGCTTGCATGGGGCACCCCCACTATCTGCTATGGCTGCCTTGCACAGTGGTTGCTGCAAGGAGCCATCCCCCTCAAAGCTTGGGCAGATGAGACCTTACAGCAGGTGTTTACACTTCAGGCCAAATTAGATTTGCAGGGTCAGGTAGCATAAAAGTGTCTGTAAAAGACTTGGAGTGTCTGGAGGGGCCTGTGGTCCTGTCCCAACAGCAGACTGATGCAGCTGGAAGTTAGTCCATAGGGCATCACTGGGCTTAGTGCTCAATGAGCTTGGAAAAAAAATTAAACCCCAGATTTTTGTTAGTTAGGAAACTGTATGGTTTAACAAAACCACAAAGTGGGTCAAAGAGGAGGTTCTGTGGGTTCAGCTTCCTGCAGAGTCAGCTGCTTGCTCTTAAACACGTTACTCAGCTGCTTTTTCTTGCAGATCAACTGCATCTTTGTAACACTGAGAAAACAAGGCCTCATTAAAATGGGTGCTTTATTTCTACTGAGGGAATGCAGAAAAGATGAAGGGATGAATGTAGAAACTCAAACTGAACAGGAGGTGTGGTCCAGGAAGACAGCAATGCAGGTCTGCTTCTGTGCCATTTCTCTTTTCTGAGTGTGCTTCTCCCTGCATCAGTTGGACTGATGCAACCCTCTTATTTGAGATGATAATATCAATGCTTGTCTTCATAACAAAAAATACAATGATAAAAATTAGGATTTGAAGAGACCTTTCTGGCATAAGCATTGTGGCTCAGAGTGGTTTATATTCTGTAATTGCTGGTAATTAGTGCTGTGGAATGAGATCTTTCCACAGCAGCTATTTTTATTGACATTTTTAAGCTACTTGGCACTGTGAATTCTTGCAGGTACTTTCACTTTGGAGAATTTTTGTCTTGTTTCCTAAGAGCAGCAAACTCTCACCCTTGGAGTAAGGCAGAACCCATGCTGTAAAAGATTTTCAAAATCAAAATGCTTCCAGGTCTGGCTGCAGTAAACCAGGGAATTCATTACAGTTCAGCTTGTGTAGCATGGCTCTGCTTCTAAGTGCATATAAATCTGCAAAGTACCTTTTTGTTTACCTGCTGATGTTGCACAGACAGCACTTTATTGGAAATTCTTGAATGCGATCACAAAATGTGTAAGTATGCATTTTCTGAGTCTCATTACTTGTTGTTAATGCTCTTTTGAGTAACTCCTAGTTGAAAAATTAAGACTCATGTTGCTCCCTCTTCTTCTGAATTTGGATCTGAATCAGAATATTAAATACATTGGAGCTCAGATGTGCACAGATGAAAGGTTTTGGTTCAGCCTACCAATACTGTTATTAATTTAGCTTGAAGCTAATGACACAATTATTAATGCAAACTCCGAATTTGCTGGCTGTTTGCCTCACTTAAACTTTTGACTCAACCCTGGCTATTTTGCACCAAGTTCATTAGAGTCCTTGGCATGGAGATGCTGGTGGATACAGGTCCTGCCAGGAAAAGCAGCTTAGCTTCTCAGCTCTTAATTCAGTTGCAATGCCTGGAGAAACCTTTTCTATGGTGGGACAGGAAAACTTTTCTGTTTGGGTTGCTGGCCCATTTGTTTGCGGCAGCACTGTTTTAACGTAGTTGCCAGAGATACTATAGCTGGATGAGATTCCCTGGTTAATCTCCTTACCCATTTGGTAACTGTAGGACACGAGCAAGATTTGGTTATCTTTGGTAAATGATTGGTGACATGGATTCTCAAAACTCAGCATCTGCCTTTGTGGGAAGCTTGATGGGGATGACCTTGTAAGTAAAGGTCAAGTAAAGTCCTTAAAAGTCTCTTTGGGTGGCCTTACTCTTGCAACACTGCCTCATCCTTTTAAATGTGCCCCTTTGCCCTTGGGCTCCCAGCTAACCAGGTGGTGGGAATCCTCAGTGTCTACTTGAGTTAATGGGCTCGCTCAGGGAGTGAGTTATCTGAGCTCTTTTTGCTGCTGATACCTCAGATCTTCTGAAAGATGAGAGTCTCCAGAGTGATGTA
Organism: Loriculus beryllinus; assembly: GCA_039877255.1. Lineage (NCBI taxonomy): Eukaryota > Metazoa > Chordata > Aves > Psittaciformes > Psittacidae > Loriculus > Loriculus beryllinus. The sequence goes on along the minus strand of JBCJKH010075315.1, from coordinate 39,208 downwards.
AGAATCTTTTTGCCCATGCCTTTTTCCCAGGGGAACAGTCCAGTGCATGCTCTTGTCTCTCAGCCACCATTGGCCTCTGCTGATGTAGCAGGCGTGAGAGATAGATTTACTCCTCTTTGGAGCCGCTCATTCTTAGCAAACAAAACCATGGTATTGGTGTGTACTGCATTTGTGTAGCTGTTGGGGGAAGGGAGAAAGTAGAGAAAATAGGGAGTAAAGTTGAGCTCACAAAGAAGGGAGGGATGGAGGGAAGGCGTTTTAAGATTCAGGTCTTATTTCTCATTACCCTACTCTGATTTTCCCATGTTCAGCCTGTTCTGCCCATGACAGTAAAGGCTGAATGATCTCTCTCTGACCTTATTTCAACCCACAAGCTTTTCTTTGTGTTTTTCTCCCTCTGTCTAGCTGAGGAAGACAGTGATAGGGAAGCTTTGGAGAGCACCTGACATCCAGCCAGAGTCAACCCACGATAGCTGGCTCTTGCTGGATGCCATGGTATAGGAAATCCTGGTTTTCAGTAACCTGAATTTGTGGTTTCGTGTGTCTTCTATTTGTTTTATTCAGGGACTGCGGAGAAAACACATGCAGAATGCGCAGGGAGTGAGGGAGTAGCAGTCGTTATTTCCTTAATTTGCAACCAGTTCTTGTAAAAGAAGATCCATATCAATATAACTATTACACATATTAAAAAAGAAACTTTATCTTATTGACAATTAATTAAAAAATAAGAAAAACAATTGAGAATATGCCTTGTGAAGCAAGCAAAATTTTTGTCTTCCACATCTGGAGTGGAATCGTTATTTGCCCATTTTTTTTTGCCACTTTTCCAACAGTTTGACAAGATGGAACGGTTTGTCACATATAAAGATGCGCTATATCTTAGCAAATTGTGTTTCTAGGAGCAGCAAAAGGGAAGGAAAATTACTTCTTTTTTTAATGAGCAGTGCAGGCTATCACAACTTCCAGAGGAATGGGTATTGATTTTTTAGTCTCCACAAAGTGACCTCCCACAGCTCACTGGCCCACAGATCCCACCTGCTAACAGCAAACCATCACAGCTAAAGGGATGGACACCCATCACAGTGATCGCTGTTCTTGGTGGTTCTACTAAACCAATTTTGGACTTGTGGCATAGTCTGCAGAGAGCTGTTCTCTCTCTAAAGCCTTTCCAGCATGTAGCCGTGCTCTTAGGAAACTAGTTTGAATCCTGCAGAGTGTTTTTCCAAGTGATCTCTTTCTTGAACCAGCAAGCTAAATTGTTCATTGGTTTTAGGAAATAATAATAAAAGCTGCAGCTGGGGAGGAAAGGGCTCACGTTTACCTACAGTTCTCACAGAAGCAGAAGATTGGAAATCCAAAAGGTTTCCATTCTGAATTCCTTTGAGCTTAAAAATGAAAGCTGAATTATACCTGACTTGTGGGAAACCTATCAGAAGCTATCAGTAAGAGCAAAAACCTATCAGTAACAGCAAAATTAGGTAGAATCAAGGTAGAAAATTCTTTCATTCCTGTTCCCACAAATATCTGTGCCATTTGGGTGCATTCTTTGGATTTTTATCTTTTCTAAGTTGCAGGGTTTCAGTCTTCTTACCATTTTTTTCCAGTTTAAAGATCTTTTGTATCTTTCGGCATCTCCCTGACAAAGGGAAAGTTTGCAGGGAGAACCGCAGTTCTCTGCATCACTTGCTGTTAAAGTGCATCAGTATCTGCCTCTCTTGGCAGAAGTGTCGTCTCTAGATCCAGAATTTCAAGTAACAAAACTTTGTCTGGATGAGATGAGGTAACAGTTAACTCAGTATATATCTATATGGTTTGTGAAGAACAGCTCTGCAAAAACACCACTGGAGCTAAACTGGTAAGATTATTCCTTCATGAAGACTTTCTAGTCCATCATTTTGGGAATAACATTTGTTTTAAATCGCAGCTATTCCAATACACACATTTTTATAAATTTTTTATGCTTTAGGACTGTGTTTATTATTACTGCCCTCCTTCTAGGATACTCTTCAAAATCACTTCCTGTTGTGTGTAAGGTAGAAGCATAGAAGCATAGAATCCTTTAGATTGGAAAAGACCTTTTAAGATGATTGAATCCAACTGTTAATCTAAGGGTACCAAGTCCACCACTAAACCATGTCCCTAGGTGCACATCTACACATCTTTTAGATACCTCCAGGGATGGTAACTCCACCACGTCCCTGGGCAGCCTGTTCCAGTGCTTGAAAATCTTTTTGGTGAAGAAATGTTTCCTAATGCCAGAAATGTTTCCTCTGCTTGTGCATCTTGAGGCCATTTCCTCTTGTCCTATCACTTGTTATTTGAGAAAGGAGATATGAATCAGAAGAAACCAGAAGAGGAGTATGTTTTAAGATGGTGGAAGGGATCAAGAAGGCAATGATGAAAAAGGGAGGAATCAAAAACGAAAATGACTTTGCAATTCAGGTAATCTTGATGTGATTCTAATTATATCGGAGAAGCAAGAGGCAGGATGAAAACAAGAGTTTGAGAGACAGAAAACAAATTGTGTCTTCTTTTATCCTGAGTCTGAGAAAGGGCTTAAAACTAAATTTAAGCTGCCAGAGGGTGTATGTCAGTTCTCAGGACCAGGGCATGACTCTGAGTAAGCCACACAGACCCGTGTGTATTTATAGTGTGTGATTAAGTCATTGGAAATCCATGTGGTTGAACATCTTGGATTTCATGCTCCGGCCTGGGCTTCTTTCTCATTTTCACTTTCGTTTTCAGGACCTGTACATTTAAAACAGAAGTCTTTCCCAGCAGGAAACTGTTCCTTGATACATTTCTATAGCACCTAACTTAGAAGTGCATCTGTGGTAATAGCAGTCCTGTTGTTCCTACCACATCAGCTGGTCATTGCAGGATTCCTCCAGCTGCTACTTTCCAGTTTAGATCAGGTGAGAAAGACCTGTGGTTGTAGTGCACCTCATTACATTTTGTTTGCCTTTGCTTTCCTTAAGCCTAGTGTCTGAGAAGCTCATGGGAATTTGGTTCTGGATCTTTTCAATAGCATATTTAAATTTTGTCTACTGTTTGCTTTGGAAGAGGGGTGGGTGATGTAACTAATATGTTCTATTGAGAACGAAGAATTGTTAACCTTGCATGGAGGTCTGAGATAATCTGATGGTGTTTGGTGGCAGGGAGTTAATGCCAACAGAAAGGAGGAAAAAAGGAAGAAGGAAAACCAGAATTAATGGTGAATGTCTGTAGTTTTGAATAATTTAAGTCACAAATTTGATAAGTAAACAAGGCAGAAAATAGTAAGGAGGAAGCATTACCTACTTTTGTACAGAGGGATTAATTACTCCTTTAAGAGTCTGCTTTAGAGGTGCAAAATGTACTTTTTCTTACATTCTGGCTCTAGCATAAGCCAGCAACTCTTCGTTCTGCCTGTGGGACAAAGGCAGGTGTATTGTAAGTGCAGCCTCTGCATCCTGGGTGCCTCAAATGGACAAAATATATTTCTAATCCACTGACATAAATGGACACGGATGTGAACTGAATACAGAAATTGAGGTATAATATTTTTCGTTCATTCAAGGCATATTTTATAAATAAAGCTTTTTATGGCTTTTTTTTTTTCTTAACTGAGAATAGAGATTATAATAATCTGACAATTGCCTTGTGGGAAAAACAGGGCCAAGTAAATCTCTGCAATAGACAGTAGAATGGTAAAACTGTTATGAAACAACACTGCAGTAGTATGTCAAGCTGTTTATTTCATTGCAGATAACTATAAGGGAAATTATTTGAAACTAGGTGACATGCATTATGGTATGCAATTTAGCCACAGAGATGTAAACTGGGATCAAAGCTTCTGGGGAAAATTGAGGTCCTTGGGAGCAGGGAGAAGAGAGGAATTTCTGACAGAAAATATCAGAATTTGTCTGGATTCCTTAGAGCAGGTCTAAGGTTATTGTAGAGATGTCCAACACTTCACTACATTGCAAGGCATGAGCTGAAGTCCATGTGTCTGAAGAATGGGTTATAATTCTTAGCCTTTTCTTGGTCACTGTCATATGAGGTCAATTATCATTACAAAGTCGGGCTTGTGCTGCCAATAATGTACTCTCTCTTCTCTGACATTGTTTTAGTTACCTCCTTAGTTTTGTACATGATAAGAGTTTTAGCAAAACAAGATTGAAGTTAGCCTTTTATTTTGTCTTCATTCCTCTATTGACTTACTAAGTTTTTTGGTTTTTAGAAGTTAGAATCACTCTGCTTTTAAAAAAGCAGTTCTCACTGTTGCACACACACTTTCTCTGTAGAGGAGCAAAGTGTGGTCAATATTGGAGGGCAGGAGCTGTCTTTGTGCATTGCTGGCAATGCTGGGGTTGTTTAGGGAGCCGGCAAATGGCTTGTGCTCACAAGTATCCTTCTCTCCCTGCTCAAGGTTTTGCAGCCTGGTTTTTGACGTTTAACTTTAGTTATCCAGCATAAATGATGATTCAGGCAATTCTTTTTCACATCCCACCAGAGTCTATTACTGCTGCCAAAACAGAGGTTGGAGCTGACACAGGAGTATGGCTCCTTTTTATCTCTTGTTTTGGCATTCTATGCTCTTCTCCTCCTCCTACAAGGCTTTTGCTGTTAGCTTACTTTGTTAAATGTTTCTCTTGGTTTTTTCAGTTGGTTCATTTTTGGTGGTTCTCTGTCCTTTCTATTCACAATTCCAGATATTTTCAAATTTATCTTGAGATTTCCTTTAAGTTTACAGGTGGTTTCCTCATCAGACTCCAGAGTCACATGGTTAACTTTGAAAATGAAAATACTGCGGATCATATTTGGTTTTCAGTACTTCCTCAAGACAGTATTTATCTTTTTTCCCCCCTGAAATTGGTGTATTCAAACATGCCACCTTCTGTTTCAGTTCTCAGAACTAAACACTTGCAGAAAACACTGACAAAATGTTCTGTGCTTAGGGAGCCCGTTGGGGCTTGCCTCCTCATTTAACTTTTCAGGTTAAAATTAGATCTCTTATTACAAGTTACAGGTGGTTTTGTCTCTTTTCAAACATCCAAATGATCTGCTTGGGAAGTAAAAGCAAAGAACAAACCCAGTAACAGAATCTTAATCCCATAAAGCTCTAAATGATGTTCTTAAGGCAGATTTGAAACGAGGAACTGTCAGTACTCTAGTGAATTGGAATGTTGGGCTGTAATGCATACCAGAGACCAAAGGCAAATATTAGGGGCTCTACCATCTTCCAGCTTTACATTGATGAAGGATTTGTGTAACACTTTCTCAAAGAGCATCAGCAGCCAGATGCAGATTTACTTGTAGTTAATTAAAGTTTTTTTCCTTTCTGGAAAAAGTCCTGCAACACCAAATCTCTCAAACATTTTTATGCAAAGTTTCCCCTTTTTAAGGGGGAGCCACATGAAACACTGAGATCCTCCAACCTGTTTTTAAGATCTCAACAATAACTAGTTGAAGTATGAAGTAATAACAGTATGAAGCTGCCTGGAGAAACACCACCACTTCTTGGCACTCTGTGTTGCTTCAAATTGTCTGTTGTTCTCACTGTGCTTTAGCACAGGATTAATTATCTAATTGGTTATATGATAGTAATTTAGACATATGACATTGTTTAATCCTTCCCCAACATATTAAATTGCTAGGCAATTAACAGGGTTTTAGGCTTTCCATAATCTTCATGTTGTCCACACATGCATATTTGTGTCTGAACTCATGGAAGAAAACAAAAATTCATGTTGCTGAATTTTGTGATATTTTATATATATGTGTTTCACATTCTTCTTTCCTTTCCCTTTTTAGGTATTAATAGAAATGGCTTTATGGATCTGGACACTGAGCATTTGGAGCTGTTTTTGCATCACCTTTTCCAGAAATGAGGAACTTAAATTTTTTCAGAGTGCTACAGAGCTAAATCATCTAACAGTGGACAATGACACTGGGATAATCTACTTGGGAGTGGTAAATGCTCTGTATCAGCTTACAGAAAACCTGGAAGTAATAAGGTTTGTAGAAACAGGTCCAAGAAAGGACAACAAAAAATGCACACCTCCCATTGATGAAAATCAATGTAAAGAGGCAGTACTGACTGACAATTATAACAAATTACTGTTGCTGAACAAGGCAGATAAAACAGTTGTGGTGTGTGGAAGCCTTTTCAAGGGAATCTGTGCCATCAGAGATCTAGAAGACATTAGCAAAGAGAAGTATTATGTAGACAGTAGCGGAGAAAAATCCTTTGTAGCAAGCAACGATGAGAACGTATCAACTGTGGGATTGATCACTTCCTTGAATAATGACCGAGTACTGTTTGTTGGGAAAGGGAATGGACCAAATGATAATGGAATAATAATCAGCACTCGGCAGCTCTACGACAGGGATGGGAAAGACATTTTTGAAATGTATACAGACTCGGCAGCTGTTAAGTCAGCTTATCACTCATCAAGCACACAACAATTTGTGGCAGTCTTTGAGGATAAAAATTATGTTTATTTTATTTTTAACCAGCAAGAGAAACAGCCTGTCAATAACCGCACACTGATTGCACGCCTGTGCAAAGATGATGCCCATTATTATTCCTACTTTGAAATGGACTTGGGTTGTAAGGATGATGATGGTGCCTATGATCATTGTCATTCTGCTTACGTCACTACTCCCGGAGAAGAGCTGGCTGAGAGCATGGCTCAGCAGAGACAAACTACAGATGCTTTCTCAGATGACAAAGTTCTTCTTGCACTCTTCAGCAAAGTAAACAAAGATACTGGCTCTCTAAAATCTGCCATGTGTGTCTTTTCCTTGCGGCATATCAATGAAAAGATGGAAAGAAACCGGAACGACTGCTACACTAAAAAGAACACCAGCTCATTTTACAAACTTTTTTCAGCAGAAAACCCGTGTGCATCGCATGGACTGGTAATATCAGTATCAGTGCTATAATTTGTGTTAGAATTACAGGAAACTATACAACTGCATGTTTTGGGTTGGCTTTGAGCTAAAGCACATGACTGAATAATCAATAGCTGAATTCACTCTAGTAGTGGAATGTGGATGGGGGGTGGCAGAACAAATCAAGTGGGAAGTGGCAAGATAGCAATAATTTTGAGTCTTTTAAAAAACATTTTGTGTCTTCTGAAAGATGAATATTGGTTTCATAAATGCATTTCTTTTAAAAAGTTCCTTCTGATATGGAAATCACTGAGTCAAATGCAGTGATTTGTTATGCTCATGATCAGCTTCTAGATGATCACTACAGACAATTCTGGTTTCAGCCAATATATTTAAAATGTTTTAAATGGTATTAAGAATTGATGGTATCTGGAGTTCAGTCTTGTTTCTCACTTGGATTTGAATTTTCAGATATACAGAAACATATGGAAATATATGGAAATACACATTTCATATATTCAAGTGCTGTTAATATTTTGCTCTGGTTCAAAATACTTCCATAGCATGATGGCCATCTTTTTACACTTGTCACTTCCTTGGCTGTAAGGTTTTTGGAGGACACTGTTATAACCCTCCAGATACTGTTTTTCAATTTACAGCTATTTTCAATTTATTGTCTCTGGGAGGCAGCCTTCAGCATCTTCGTTGACTTTATGATGGTTTTGTCCACCACCCTACTCTCAAGCATTGTTTGTTCATGCCATTGTTACTGCAGCTAACCCTGAACTGGGTTAAGGAACTGAATCATCTTAAAATTAACTCAGCCAGCTTTTAGGAGGATGTCTTAATTCCCCACTCTGTGCAAGGTACACACTTGCATAAGCAGCTGAAAATAGCTGAAGATGGGGTATGGGAATACCTTATGTTGGTATTGACCCATAATCCTTCTCATGCGACCACAACTGTCACCCACACAGTAAGTCACTAGCACTGATAAAAAGCCAAAAGAACACTTTTTGCTTTCAAACACCAGTGTTACTGCAGTACACTGCATCTGAGCTAAGCATCAAATACAGGAGACCTGAGTGTGACAAGTGGAATGGCCTTGGCTTCCAGCAAAAAGGAGGTGCAGTTTTCAGATCAGAAAGACAGCCTTGTTACCAAATATAGCAGGAAAGGCAAGGTGTGAATGAACTTCCTTCTGGTGGCACTCCCTGCAGCTCAGGCTTAAAGTACAGTGAAGGGGGAATGTGTTGAAGCTCACGAGACAGTTGCCAGTGGGTTGCACTTCTATGGAGAGCATCAAATTAAGAAACAAAACAGCACTGAAAAACCGTCTTCAACACAAAACTAGTCAACCCAATTTGTAGGACACGTTCATTTCTATTAAACAGACTGGTTACTTTTTAAACTGTGCTGCTGTACTGAAATAGAAACAAAAAAAATCTTTCCCCCTTCTCTTCTGAAAAGCGAAAGCATTGAAGCAGTTTGTAATTAGCAGGCTGCTTTCTGAGTGCTGCCTGTTGGCTGGGGGAAAATAGCCAGACAATCCATTTCTCTCTTTCCACTCTTCTATGTCTGAGGGGTATTATACTGACTGGTAATAGGCTTGCACTCCATTCTTAGCTAGGAATTAGTGATCTGAATGTTTAACATCTCTCTGTATTGCTATTCCTTATTAGAATGCAAGCAAAAATTTCCCCTGTGGCTCCGAACACTTGCCATACCTTTTGGGAAGTAAGAATGGTGTTGTAGAGAAGCCGGTACTGCAAAAAGAAGGGATGAATCTCACAGCCGTCACTGTGGCTGTGGAGAATGGGCATACTGTGGCATTCCTGGGAACGTCAGATGGTAAAATCCTTAAGGTAACAAGCTGGACTTAACAGCCTGGAGGGTGTTTAAAAGCTCATGAACTGTAGAGATAGCATACTTTACTCTGAAAGTAAATGGCATTTATAAGATCACATACAAGGAGTAAATTCTCTTAGAGCTTAGAGGTATTTCTAATTTCAGTGAAAAACCACATTATTTCTGATGTACCTCAGCTATCCAATACACAGATTGAATTAGCATCGCCTGAATGGCACTTTTCCCAAGGGATTATGTACCTATTGAGAGCCCTAAATAAGCAGCCTTAGGTAACTAACAGCTGCTCTAGCCTTATCTCTATTCAAAACCATACTAGTTTAAGAACAGTGTTCGTTTTGTAATCATTCTGGCCATTCAGTGGATAGATATGGCGGTACAAAGCCCAAGCTGGAGTTCTGCTAAATTCTGACTGCATGGTGTGAGGCTCAAGGGTTCACATGTTTGGGTGTGAAAATGTCCAGACTGCAACAGCGAAAATCTTGTTTTGTTTGAAGAGGAGCTATGGCCATGTGCCACTATGCGGTTTGAAATTTGAAGTTGAAACTGTTGGTTATCATAAGAGAAGACAAACAATTTGAACACCTTCAAGTGCAAAACCTCCAAGTTGAGAATTTTAATTTTACAGCACTAAAATAAATCACTATTTACAGAAAAAGTTAAAAATAATAGCTCCTGCCAACAGCGAGCATTTTCTTTTCATGAGTTTCATGCTTTGCTTTTTTGCTTTTGATGGCACTTACTTCAAATGAAAATGTGAATTTGTGAACTTGAGTAAACACAGGATTTTCATTAATCATAAAACCATTTAGGTTGGAAAAAACCTTTAGGATCACCAAGTCCAACCATAAACCTGGCGCTGCTAACTCCCATCAAAACATAAGCTCCACATCTACATGTCTTTTTACTATCTTCAGGGATGGTGACTCCTCCACTTCCCTGGGCAGCCTGCTCCAAAGCTTGACAGCCCTCCTTGTGAAAAAATTTCAGCAGCTCCATTGCTGCTCTTTGGACATGCACCTCGATGTATTTACTGTAGTGAGGGGCCAGAACTGAACACAGTATTCAAGATGTGACTTCACCAGGGCTGAGTACAGGGGCATGATCACTGCCCTGGCCCTGCTGGCCACACTGTCTCTGATACAAGCCAGGATGCTGTTGGCCTTCTTGGCCTCCTGGGCACAAACTGGCTTATGTTCAGCCGCTGTTGACCAATATCCCCAGGTCCTTTTCTGCCAAGCAGATTTCCAGCCACTCTTCGCCAAGCCTGTAGCATTGCATGGGGTTGTTGTGACCCAAGTGCAAGAGTCAGCACTGAGCCTTGTTGAACCTCATACAATTGGCCTTGGCCCATTGATCCAGCCTCTCCAGATCCTTCTGCAGAGCCTTCCTATCCTCCAGCAGATCAACACTCCTGCCCAACTTGGTGCCATCTGCAAACTTAGTGAGGGTGCACTCAATCCCCTCATCCAGAGCATTCATACAGAACTGGCCCAACTACTGAGCCCTGGGGAACGCCACTTGTGACCAAATGCCAGAATTCACTACCACTCTTTAGACCTGGCCGTACAGACAATTTTTTTACCCAATGAAGAGTACACCTGTCCAAGCCATGAGCAGGCAGATTATCCAGGGGAATGCTGTGGGAAACAGTGCCAAAGGCTTTCCTGAAGTCTAGGTAGACAGTATGCACAGCATTTCCCTCATCAACTAGACAGGTCACCTTGTCATAGGAGAGCAAGTTAGTCATGTGGGACCTGCTTTTAATAAAGGCATGCTGACAGGGCCCATTTGTTTGGTTGTCCTGTATGTGCAGCATGGTGACACTCAAGCTGATCAGCTCTGTAACGCTCCCCAGCACTGAGGTCAGACTGATAGGCCTGTAGTTCCTCAGATCCTCCTGACCCTTCTTGCAGATGGGCATTGCATTCACTAACTTCCCATCAACTGGAACCTCCCCAGTTAGCCAGGACAGCTGATGAATGATTGGAAGTGGTTTAGTGAGCACTTCCAGCAGCTCCATCAGTGTATCCCACCCAACTCCATAGACCTTTGTGTGTCTAAGTGGTGTAGCAGGTCACTGACCATTTCCCCTTGGATTATGGGTGCTTCATTCTCCTCCCCATCCCTGTCTTCCTTCTCAGGGCACTGGGCACCCAGAGGACAAGTGGTCTTACCATTAAAATCTGAGGCAAAGAAGGCACTAAGTACCTCAGCCTTTTCTTCATCCTTTGTCACTGTGTTTCCCCCCACATGCCATAAAGGATGGAGGTTCTCCTTAGCTCTCCTGTTGTTGTTATTGTATTTGTAGAAGCACCTTTTGTTGTCTTTTACCACAATAGCCAGATATAATAATATTGGGGGGGGGAAGGGGGACGGAGGGCAGGGGGGAAATAAGCAAAATTAACTAACTTTCTTTCTTCCATGAAATAGGTGTTCCTGTCATCCACTGCAACTGAGTACAACTCTCTTAGTATTGAACTGAACAAACCCATAAAGAATGACCTGGTCCTTGACCAAACCCAAGAAAATCTGTACGTGATGACCACAGACAAGGTATGTCCTGCTTGCAATAAGGACCAGGTCTGTTTTCACTTTCTCTGCATCTCTGCCTGAGATTTGTACGTTTCTCAGTTGTTCCTGGAAGTCACCCCATTTGGTGGGACTCCCCTGGTTCTGTGTGTATGAAGATCTTTCTCAAGTCTAAGCTAATGGACTTGATTGTTGTGACTTGGAGAACTGTGGTATTTAGCAATTCAAAATGGAAAGTGAGTTCACATCTGAAGCTCTCTTATGCTGTCTGGGAGAAGCGTGCAGTTGACATCATAGAATAGTTAGGGTTGGAAAGAACCTTAAGATCATCTAGTTCCAACCCCTCTGCCATGGGCAAGGACACCTCACACTAAACCATGACACCAGTACGTCACACAGGGTCAAGCAGTGCTCACTGTGGTGTCCATGGGACACTGATGAGTGCTCTAGCTGCCGTCAGTCCTTATCAGGAGTACTTTAGGATTTCAGATGCTAGCAGCATTTACATCTGCAAAGCCGCCAGGATTTTTCATGGGTTTTGCTGTCAAAGACTAAGAAGCAATAGAGAGAATTACAACTTTGGGAGACACTTTTGTTCTAGTGAGTGCAGAAGGAAAGGTCAGACTTCGCTACAAGAGGCACAGGCAGTCTTTTCTAGGTTCCCCTTCTCTGTGCTGGCAGGTGAGAGACAATGGAGGTTTGTAAAGAAAGGAAGAACAAAAAGCAAGTAGGAGATGAAAGGGATGCTGGATTTCTCCTTCACCTCCAGCTGTAACCTTCTTTAACACTTCTCTGTGGTGGCTGGAGCTGCCAACCTCAAACATGTGGTTCAGCAGCTCTCCAGGACAGGGGAGGTAACAGCCTGCAACCATCTGCAACATTGACAGTGACATGGAATAGGACATGGGAAACGCTCCACAGCACTAACATGGAGAAATGAGGAGGGGCTGTGAAAGGAGAGAATCTGGGGAAAACAATGCTGTCTGTTTTATAAAAGGATTAATATGAACTCCTACTGCAAGAATGTTATCTTCTAGCTGAAGATTTTCGGACTAGAAGCCACTTTGGGAAATAGTGCCAGATAAGCAACTGATAAAGCATTTAAAAACATGACAGTTTATGGGAGAGGTTACTGTTTGGCTTTGTTGGGTTTGAGGGGTTTTTTGATTTGGAGTAGTTGATGCTTCTCTTTGGGCTTTTGCTCAGATTTGGAACAGAATCCCAAACTTAAGTGTTGTCCACAAAAGCCTGGGTACCCTGGGACCCCATTTGATAAGCTAGCATGTTGCTTATCAAAAGGTCCTGAAAGGGTCCTGCGGTCCCTGCCAGAGCCGCTGAGCAGCACAAGAGATGGCAGCAACCTTGAAGGATGACAGGTGTTCTGGTGACAGACTGCTTGAAGTTGTAGAATTTTGGAAGGACACACACAAATTTTTCAGAGAAAATTTGCAAAATAATAATTCCATCTCTTAAAATGTTTAAATTTAGAAAGTGGTAAATGTCTGCCAAAGAAAGGATTTCAGTTCAAGCTCTTCCCAGCAGCTCTCACAAACACTGCAATTTCTCAATAATGTGAATAATAGTTTTCTCCTACAAAACCTGTTCAGCTTAAATATGAATAACTGGAGTTGGGAGCTCTATAAAGACTTTACATTACTGTCATCTCCAGGAGTTAGTTACAATGAGCAGTCCCTCCCCCTTTTTAGAAGCAGATAGACAGGAAGAGAATGGAGGCCTTCAGAGCTGGGAAACGTAAGCAGGGGGAAAAGAATAAATGCTGAAATGTGCTCGTCTAGGTTAAGTAAGCATGGCTTGAAGTTGTGGGAATAGAGATATCAGAACCCTACTCTGGAGCTAAAATGGTTTAGATGTACTTAAAATAAGGTAAACAATAAGGGCAGGCTAGCAGTGCTGATAGGCATGCTTACTGCTAAGCTGCCTGGCAAATGCAGCCTGCCTCAGCGTTTGGAAATTAACTGCTTGGGCTCTGTAAGCACTTGAGTAAAGTGGAAGTGATGATGTGGTGGGTGATAACTTGAGACAGCCTCTAAAAAGAAAGCAAATTGAGAGAAATACAGGGGAAAATGATAAGGAGGTTAAGAGCCATAGTGAGAAATAAGCTCTTGCTTTCCTGCTTCTCTTCCACTCCCCCTTCTCCTCCCAGCTTCTGCTGCTGTGTCAGTAGCAGTAGGTGGCTTGGAGCAAATGCTTTCAAAAGTCAGCCCTCTCCTCCCTGCTCTGTTCCCAGAGCTTGAGCAAAGAGCAGGAGAAAGCTCTGGCAGCTTCTTGGGGGACTTGGAAAGGAGCATGCCATCCCTGCCGTGCTCATGCTGATTCATTACAAGTGAACATCACTGGTAGGATCCCAAATTCCTACGGTACATACCATACTGAGAGGAAAGCAGAAGCCTGTGGCAGTCACTTACCATGATCACTAGCTTGTTTGCTTGTTTTGGCTTTTGCCACTCTTTTTGATTAAGAGTGCCCATTAGAAAATCTCTAAAATTAGTTTCTGTGCAGTTTGAAGCTGGCTGTAAATGGAGCTGCTTTTCCTTTTATTTTTTGAATCCATTAGGTTTACATAAAACTTGCGGAGATGGCAATTTCTGGGGCTGGTTTCTGCCTGCCAGAATTATGAAATAAATACTTTGTCATAAAAAGCCATTCACTGGATATTAAATTACTTATGGGTACCAGTTAGTGAAGCAGAGTGCCAGTAACTCAGCTTCAGTTAGGTAAGAATCTGTGGGAGAATGCAGAAAAAGTAAACCTCTGTATTAATAAATGCCAGAAAACTACCCAGTATTGACATTTTTCTTTAACTGAGTCAGACTGAACTCTTAGAATGTGAAAGAAAATGCCAAACTCAGACTTCCAAAGTAGTTTTGTAATTGCCAGTTTTCTTAAATGAGAGGATATAAGGTAGAAAAAAGAAAGGCTACATTTCAGAGTTACTGTTTCTAGACTTTTCACACTCTTTAAACCATACTTGACAACAGGAAGATGTCTGTCCCATTCACCTTTTGCATCATTTCAGCAGTGTAACTGAAAGGAGTGGTTGTGTGCTGGCTCCTTTTTCTGTGCATCAAAGAGGGACAAACTTGTTTATTCTCAGCACCAAAGGAAATCAAAACCAGAACCCATATACTTGCTGGGGGACTGAGACATGAGGACTGTTGATGCTCTTTTCCCCACTCCTTCCTGTCATAATTATTTCCATTTTCTCTCATTAATGTATTGCATGGTGAAGGGTTAGGCACAGAGCAGTGCAGTAACCCAAAGTACCCTGACACTCTCACGCTTGCAGACTTCCTGAAACACCTTCTGGCTAAAAGTGCCACTGACGGTCACATTTCCAAACAATTTATGTCCATGCTAGTGATACAGAGGGGAAGATTCTCTGTTATAAAATGGTCTAGCCAGTGCCAAGTCTGCCTTTTGAAAGTATCTGTCCTGCGGTAGCTGTTTCTTGAATTCAGAGCGTTCTTGATGCAGTGTCTCTCCTGCAGTGACTGCTGTAATGCGGATTTTCAGAAGTAACTGAAGGAACTGAAAAGCTCAATTTTTGTAAGACTTGCTTGTGATTCTTGATTACAACAATGTTACTTTGAAGAGAAATGAGATAATATTGGAAAAAAGCAGGTTAAATGTGTAAATTTGGACTCTTTTAAGGGGAATATAACCAGACTCTGGTTTTGTATGTATTTTCTTAAATGCAGGCTGAGCTCTGATCATAATAGTACAGGGCCACGTCTTCTGCTGCCATGGCACTGTACAACCCTGTCCACAAACATTCAGTCTCCTTGTGCCCTCTTCAGATCTGTTACAGTTTGCCTTCCTTTGGGTTCTCCAGGTGCATCGGCTGCCTGTGCAGGACTGCCACAAATATTCAGACTGTGAGAAGTGCACTCAAGCGAGGGACCCATACTGCGGCTGGTGTGTCAGAGAGGGCAGGTGAGTGCTGCTGGGGATTTCCTGGGTACAGGCAGTGGTATAGCTCGAATTCTGGCACATGCTGTGAGCTCCTGCTCAGTGTAGTGATCCCAGCTCTTTGTACGCAGCCTTACGCTCCTGATAGGGATATAATATTATCACACAGACATTGGTATCATTCTTCTGTGCACACAAATTCTTGACTTATGCAGATTTGTTTAGTTTGGGAAAATACATACTTTGCTGCTGGTACTGAAAATCAGTGTGCATCTTCTAACTGATGTGTTATCACTCCCTGAACTGTATGGTCAAATGTCCTCCCAGAAATTACGAAACTGCTCCCTATTTAGAATCAAAAGCTATGGCATATATTTTAAGTAGGGCAGGCAAGTGTAGAAAAGAACATAAACCAAAAATCTGTTCATGACTGAAATAAAGTATATAGCTCAAATGTTAGTTTTCTATATATAAACATCCATCTATCAAGACCTGTAGCTACATTGAACCCTCACCTAACGTAGAAGAGCAGAAAGTGGCATTTGGCTGACTATCTGCAGAGGTTAACTGAATTAATATTCAAACACATGTAAACTAGGACAGCACTGAGCAACTCTTGAATGTCTCTTTTTTGCACTCTGCACTGACTGGAGTGGCGAGAGGGAAAAGCAGTCCTGCAGCTCTTTTTGGCTACTGAGTTAATTAACCCCTTGGCACGAGTGATTGGAAATTCATGTTTCTAAGTACTTGCTGTTGAAACAAAGGGGCTATTTAATTATAGTATGCAGACGAATTTCAGGCTTCTAGCTTCCTGACTGAAAATGTGAACTATCACATTAAGTTACCTGTCAGCCTGATGGGTAGCACAATATGGGGCTCTGCCGAGAAACTTCTGTGGTGCATGCAGGTTTACGTGATAATCTGTAACTTCAGCCTGGGTTTCAGTTGCTGTGAATGAAACCTGGGGATTTAGAATATGCACCTCAAACTCCTCCTGGGCTGCTGGGAGTTGAAGGCCGTGTCATATATCATACAAAAGGCAATTTTCCCTAGATTTCCCTTCAGGTTTCTGATATGATCACTGACCTCAATATCTCAAAGTATTAATGGTCTTGAGAACAGGCAAACATGAATTTTTGCATTTGCTAGTATTTATGTCCAATGGGGAAAAAATGGGGATTTCTCATATTTTTTCTCATCTGCAGCACATTCTGTCTCGTGACCACACACAGCGCTTAATAGTGTGTTTAGGGACAAGCTACATGAATGTAGACTCTTTGTAAATGGTATATTTAAAGGTAGCGTTACCAGAACTGTGCAGCAACTGCCCTGTGTTGAAGGCTCTGGTGAGTTAATAGACTCCTGCTGCAACAGCCAGAGATCCTTCAGCATTTTCTCCTAAACTTTGCACAGAATGGAAGGAATATGCATGAGGCTGTCCCTACACACACTTCAACAAGCTTTTTCAACCACACATGCATCTTCTGCAGTGCAGCATCACTTTTTTTCTGCCCTTCCTGTACTTGAGCTGAGAAAATCTCCTGCTATTTTTGATGGGGCTGCACAACTGCTTTTGTCTCCCCGTAATGGTAACAGTGCCCTGGCAGAGAGCAGTCTCCAATAGCGGCAGCAGCTAAGGAAAACTGACTACGTTTTCTTTATAATGCTATAATTATAAGCATAATATATATATATATGCTACTGTTTCACAGGAGCCCTCCTCAGGCCTGGGTACCTGCAGCAGTGTTTGCTCTCATGAGTGGGGTGTGCTAGCACTAGCAACACATAAGTGTCTGCCCCTAGACCTGCAAGAAAAACAGGCTATTCCCACTCATTCAGGACTTTGGTGTATGCTGCAATGAAGATTAATCAGCTTGGTTTCAGATGATCAGGCAATGGCTCCGTTGCCTGATGGCTTATGTGAAGAATATTACTGCCTCTGTATGCATTTGGCTTGTCTAATCCAGGGTGGTGTCCAAAATACTATAAGCATGTTTCCCCACTTGCTTTTGACGTCTGAGATCATCAATACTTATTCCATTAAAAATTGTCTAATAGCAACCTGAATAGTCAATATTAAAGCAAATTCCCAGTCACTTTGTATTGTAATTTCAGGCTCTAGTCCTGAAATTATGTCATGGTTCAGAGAAAGCAGAGTCCAGCTATAATATTGCTTTGCTTTGGTTTCTGTTCCTGTTTTGTCAGGTGCACAAAGAAGGCAGACTGTGAAACAGCCGACAAGGAGAACCACTGGCTGTGGAGCCCAAGTGGCACATGTATGACTATCATTAGTGCAAACCCTCTAAATATGAGTCGCAGAGCCCCTACTAAGGTATGACAAGAAACTGCTTTCCCTACACGTTCTTAAAGCACATTGATGTGACTGCCAGGGTGGTGAATATCTGCATTTCTTCGTGCACAGTGGAAAATAGGAATAGGGAAGTGTTTTGGGTATCTGAACCTCTGCTATTTCTCACAGTGCTCTTTCTTGTCCACTGTTTTTGCAGGTTGCAGTTCATGTTTTCTTCTGAGAAATGCTTTTTTGACCTTCTCTATAAACCAAAAATGATGCACTAGTATGGATCATAAAGCACTTACACTTGATCTGAATATTATGAAAGTGTTGCACAATGTTGTATAACCCATAAAAAGTAATTGATAGGGGAGATTTCATGCTGCCCTTTCAGCTTACTTGAGCATAAACTTAAGTAAGCAGTGAAGCCATAAGCTGTTGCTTTCAGCAGTGGATTTGCCTACACAGCAAAGTCAGTCTGGGTACATGGAGAAGGTAAATTCAGCATGCAAAACAACTCTGTGGCAGCAAAACTGAGTGTTCAGAGTGTGACCAGGGCGTCATAGCTTGCTCTGATTCCAAATGAAGCATGCCAGTGCAGACTGAGGGCTTCCTGGACTGCTCAGCAAGTAAAATTAGTAAAATGGCCTTTTAATTCCTCTGAATCATAAAGCAAGAGACTTTTGCTCAAGTCACTTTAATTCCATTCCTAACTGGTGTAAACAGCATTGCGTTAAAGCCATTTCTATGTTGAACAAAAGTGTAGGTAGAGCGTAACTAGTCTGCTTAAATTCCACACCTTCTCTTAGTCCAGATCTTGTCAGCTTGTGTTGACAAGTCTCCTGTGTTTCATATCAGCATCTGAGGCCAAAATACATAAAATCCAAAACCAAACTCAACTTCAAATGAGTGTTTGCATGCTTCCTGTAACAGCACTGATGCCACTGTCCCCTCATGATACCTTTACTCACCAAAGTTCACTGCAACTCATAAAGTTGGGCCAGTTTCAGAGAGAAAGGGATGATTGTCATTTCTAGTTGCAGTACAAAATGGAAGAAGTTATAGTATATAATTAGCACACCTGAAGTATTATATCAAGGACAACATGCAAAATTTCTTTTCAATTTTTTTCTTCTTTCCTTGCTAAATTTCCCCCTTTTTTTTTTTTGGGTTTTTTTTTTTTTTTTGCTTTTAGTTTCTCACATGCGTTCATGATCAGCGTTTTCCTTGAGGAGGTTAAGATCTCACCGTCATTTAGAAATCCTTTTCCATAATAGAACTCCGTGGGTTTCTTGCGTGTAGGCAAGAAGTCTTGAGGAAGCCACTTTTCTGTTCAGCCTTTCAAGCTCCAGTTTTTCCAGCCCATCCACCCTTCATATAATTTTAATTAAGTTTGTCAGGATTTAAGTGTTAACCACTCTGTTTGCTGTTGCTAAACTGGATACTGAGGACAACAATAAAAGGCTTTAGGTGTGTCTGTACAGACTCTTTTGTTCTGACCTAATGCATTAACAGGACGAGAGGTTTTTGTACCAGTTTAATTCAGCATAGAGCCAGTCTGGAACAATTAGTAAAGGTTTAAAAAGAAGAGATTAGCAGGTGAGAATAAATAAAAATTGAAGATGAGAATCACCTTATGTGATACTGGCCAAAATGTTTCTGCTCGCCAAAAAGAACAGAGCAGTCAAAATCCTCTGGCCATAAATCTCACTGGGCTTTGGCTCATTTCCTTCAGACATTTTACTCTTCTTATGTTTTGTTTCCAGGTGGAACTGACTGTAAGTCCATTGCCAACTTTGACTGAGAGTGACCAGGTCTTGTGTACGTTTGGTGAAACAACGCATTATGCTCAGTTAAAAGAAGGGATTATTATCTGTGATCCACCCGATATAATTCCTCCAACACCGAAACACCAAGGTAAATAAATATTGCTACCCTCCACGTATAATAAGAGGAAAGAACATAACCTGCTGCTTCTAATGCGATGTTCTTATATGAGCTGCATGCAAGTATTTTTCTTCTTCTAGTCTCTTTCCCCAAATAGGCTATTGCTGAACTCTCTGTTCAAACTTTTCTTTTTTTAAAAAAAGTTTGCTTAAGCCTTTCCCATTACTGTATTTACAAGCTGTAGCATTCCCTGTGTTTCTACCAGGAACCTGCAACAGGAGCTTGGCAGAGGCTTAGATGCAGAGACGAAGAGATGCTGTTCTCTGTTCCAAATAAACAAACCCTAGCTACTCTAATCTTAACCTAATCACTCTGGAGTTGTGGGGTCAGAAGAGCTGCCTATGTGCTTCAGATGTGAAGTTTTTCAAGTCTGATGCTTTAGTTTTGCTGTAGTCAGCAGACTCTAGTCAGTGGCTTGTTTTCTGGTCCAAGTCACAGGGTTGTCCTTTCTCTCATAAAGCTTTCTGCTCTTCTAGTGGGTGCCCTCCAGCGTTTGCATTAGTAAGTCCAGTGGAAAAATATGTGATTATGTAATTAAAGGCTGTATGATTGTTCTGAACCACTGATTGTACGCTTAAGGTCTATTGCAACCACAATTCTTGTGCTCTTTCCTAGATAGTACTTTAATCATGCCTTAAGTTCTTACATCTTAACACATAAACACATGGGACAAAACCAGTTACACGCACTGTTTATTTAGAGCAAATAAGAAGATAAAAGAAAAAAAAGGCAAACAAACCAACAAACAGGTGCTCTTGCAGCTCCCAGAGGTACCCTTAGTATGTAGCACAACGGTACCCTTTTGTATGTATCACAACAGCCATGAACTGTCAGCACAGTACTTGGAAGCACTTTTTAAGATAAGTTTTAATTCTCTCAGGTCTGAAACAGGTCTGAAATCCAAGTTTAGTTGCAGCAAGAGTAATGATGTTAAAATCTCTGTCCTGAGTTTTAAACTAGCTGGGGTGTGTCACAGCACCAGATTATGATAACTGTTCAAGCAGCAGTATACTATTTAGGGCAAGTTGACATTCCCTAAATATTTTGTAAAGCAGGACATAAAGGGACCAGGTTGGTAAATATGACATCTTCACATCTTCCAGCATCAAATGTGAGACTGGAAGTCTGTCAGGGATGGCATTAGATTAACCAAGTCAAACAGAAATAATACGCCTCTCCGGGTTGGTTGTACAGGAGTCCATTTTAAAGGATGTTCAGAAGTAATATAAAGATACTCAGAAGCTTGGCAGACACTTCAGCAGAAAACAGACAGTTATAAACACAGACAGTGGTTCCTGGCAGCATGTGACAAAAAGTCCCGAGCCATCCACTTACTGTTAAGAAACCCTGCTGAGTTTGAAAAAGTCTGGGTTACTTTAATAGTGTTTGATTCCAGAAGGACTAAGACATTGCTAGAGAGCAAGGATGTTTTTACACAGTCCCACTGCAGGAAATACCCTGGCATTCCTACCAGTCTGAAATATTCAGGGGATCCAGTGCAGGCAAAGGTGACTTCCAGCCAAGCAGCTGATGGCCTTCCAAGAACCTGTTCAGGGAAAGCAGAGTTTGAAATTGCTCAATAGCTTGTGAAATAGTTTGTCACATGGGCTTAATGACTTCTGAAAAAGGTATTTCAAACAGCTTCACTGAGGAAAGCTCCAGTTTCTGAAGATAGATTTTCCACTCCTGGTTCAGCAATAATCTAGACAAGAGCTCCATTTGCGGAGAAATCATGTATGGCAAACTGAAGATCGTAGTGCCTGTGGTAACTTAGTATTGCAGGCACTGTAGGGCATCAACCACAAAGATCACCTGCTTTAATGCATATGACGACAGTTTTAATCCACAAATGAAAGAGGTAATTTTACATGTAGACATATTCATATTTAAGAAACTTTTATTTAAAATTGCTGTTCTTGTGCCAGTTTTCATCTGTGTTCAACTATCTCCCTACTCAGTTTTCCTTGCTCTTCTAGACTCTAGAATTCTAGCATGATGGTAGCAACACTAAGAAACACTTCCATAAAACAAAGCTATTCTGTAATTTTGCTTCTTCCCTTTATCCCATCTCTGCTTTTCTTCTCACAACTATGTGCTGAAAAAAATGTAGAGCTTAAAAAGACAAAACAGAGCTTATCTATCTGAAGTGTAACAGGTCATGAGATCCAGAGTGTCAACGCTACAGTTAAATATTTGCTTATGTCCTGTACAATAATAAAAATATTATCATTGTATCATTCAGCTCAAGAATTCAATAACCACTTCAATATTTTCCTTTTGTGATAGATCATGTTTCAGTTCCACTTCAGTTAACCTTTGGAAAGAACAAGATATTTTTTGCATCACATACTTACCCTTTTTATGACTGTGAAGAAGCAATGAATCTTTTTGAAAATCAGCCGTAAGTATTTCAGCTTCTTAACTTAGGTTTAGGTTTAGGGCTTGTAGCATGGTGTTTCAGATAACTGGCTGCTGAGTTACTCAATCATTTCATAATTAAGCTTTTGGCACTCTCAATTTACCAGTGTCCAAATCCTTTTTCTTACATTTTGAGTTTAAAAATGGTTGAAGGGCCCTAGGTGATCCAGTAAGGGACATCATGGAATATGAATATTCATGATACATAGAGTTAAAGGCCAGTTCATTGGGTTGCCATTTCTATAGCTGCTAATGTATCCACAGGTGGACATCTGCTTAGCTACTTGCTCCCATAAATGGCAGGTTGGTGCTTTGGATCGTTGTGTGTTCAAACAGGACAGTCAAAGCTGACCCTGCCCCTGTCATCTGCCCTGCTTGAGATGTTGCTGCCCAAGGGCAGATACAGCCAACCCAAACCCCACTTTGTTCATCCTCATGTGTGAAGATCAATCAAGATAATATCTAGACCTCTCAGGCTTGATCTGAAAGTTTTCTGATCCTTGCTTAAATACTGAAGAGAGAAAACAGCTTCCTGGGGTTCTTGAGCTGTTATTACTATGAAGTTTTTAGCTTAATATAGTAAGGATGCTGTAACAGATTTGTCTACCTTCCATGAATGTAGATGGAATTTCATTTACTTTTTTTGTCAATGGGGGGAAGAAGCTTGTCAGTTTGTCCTGACTATCATGTTATATTTGTAGATGCTATTCTTGTGCAAGCAATAGATGGAATTGCCAGTGGGACTGGAAGAGACATGTCTGTGAAGAGTCCTCTTCAGTGCAGGATGTGATTAAACAAAATATGGTAATGTTTAAAAATAAGTTGATTAGGTTTTTTTATTAGTGAAATATTTATTGTTCTTTTCTTCTCACATCAGTTGGTTGAATTAGAGATCTTAAAATGATTCTAAAGTTAACTCCAAAAGTGTAAGGAGGGTTTTTTTTAGTGACAGTGCGGAGGTGGGAATTTAAGGGTGTGATTGAGGAGGGGCAGTGTGACTGAATAACTCCTGAAAGGATATTTTTGTTCCTTTTACTATTTTACTTCAATGGGAGGAACAAGATTTCAAGCTGGGAAAGATAATCACCCACAGCTTTGACATGTGCTGAAGTCATTTTTAGCATGTCTAATTTGAAAGGGTGTAATCAAATCTGTCACCGTATTTTAAGCATGAAGTTCTTCAGAACAATCATTCCATTGTCCGAAGGCCATTGGAGCTTGTTGTGATAAGACTTTTTGTTTGGAATAACATAAAATGTTTCTCTCCCCAGGAAGAAGAATGCCCTCAGTTTCTAAACCCAAACCCTCCAATAATACCAATGGAGTACCGAACAACGGTGTCTTTTGAGGGAAGACATCTAGCTTATTATCAGGTAAATGGATTAATTCAAAACCAGCTGTCATTTGGATTCCACTTAAACTGCAGCCACACTACTAAAGCATTAGTTCATGTTCCTTGGAGATTCTGCTTTTAATTGTTTTTAAAGAAGGGAAAGAGCTACACTTTCAAGTTTGATATAATATTGGTTACTGTGGTAAAGTCATCACCAAGACAGAATCAGAGCTGGACAAAATATTTTAGCTACTAGACATAAGGCAGAGGGTGTTTAAAGAATGAAAATTGGACCAACTGAAACACTTGACAATTGCTTTTTAGCTAATGAAATGAGGATTTAGGAATTGTGAATGATTCATATCTTTTTTCTAATGAAATATTCACCTTTATTTTTGTTCTAGAATGAAATCAGTGTGCTTAATTCTGTTTTCACTTTTCAATCAAAAAATGCACTCAGAAATTAAATATTTCTTAGTTTGGACAAAACAGGTTTTTGCCTTTTTTTTCTTTTGTGTGCATGTAACCATCAAACCAGAAGATCAGGTATTTTCTCAGCTGCAGCAAAGGCTTCTTTCTCACTATTTGCTTCCAGAAAGTAAATTATAAAGCTCCTAAGAAGTCAAGAGTTTGACCCCAACTTAAAATTGTTTTATAACTTAGAAATGCATAAAATGTTATTGTTACCTTGATAACAACAAAGATTAAAACCCACTCTTTAGGTGATAGCTCAAGTATTGTTCTTAGTTGCTATTGGTTGTTTCTGCGTTGTCTTTGTGTAAATGTGAATTGATGACAGATATGCTGGAGACTGCATCGATTGCTTTAGCTAGCAGTCATCTATCAAGGGAAAGAAGGCTCTTGTTTTTTTGAGGGTTGGGTTTTTTTTTCCCTTTGCCAAAATGAGGTAATTTATAGCTTACAAAGTCCTTCTGTTACCTCTGCTACACCCACCAAGGGTTGGAAAAGGATAAACAGGTCTGGAGAGAAAGGTAAAAACCAACCCTTAAGCACTACAGTCATGTGAAGATCATGCTGTATATCACTACACTATACATATATCAAGACCATGTATATCTATACATAGATATGTTCAAAAACAAACGTTGCTGCTTGAAGACCTTAAAATATGCATAAACAAGGAAAAGTAATTTGGTGTATTTAGTCTGTTCTCCAAGATGCCAGGATCTGTTCCTGGTAGGATGTCTGGCTCTATGCAAGATGAGGCACACAGCACTTGTCTTAGGCCACACCTCTGTTTGGTAAAAATAGAAAAGTATTCCAAAAAAATTTACTCGCATCACATTTCTTTTGTTTAACATTGTGAAGAGCTGTTTTTCAGCACAAGATGAAAATCTTTCCCTGCTCCTTTGATATAAGTGGAAGAGCCTATTCTCTCTTGAGAACAAATTCAGGGCAGATGCATAATCTAGATGTGCTGAATTTGACTTCTAGAGGACCCTTTCCCTCCAAGGAGGAGAAACAGCAGCAGAAACCCAAAAATCTCCTGTCTATTTTATCATTTTGTGAATAAGCACTTTAATCTTTCTGAACTACTGGTAGAGAAAAGGGAATGAAAAAGCTTCTCTCTTTTCTTCTTTCCTGTGAGGTATCAATTACATTTAACAAAGGCAGCGACACATCCTGTGGATTGAATGCTTTGTCATGGGTAGCAATGTTTAACAGTTTGTCTACAGACCAGAGCTAGTATGCACTTGTTTAACACAGAACTGGGAAGGCTTAAGTGGAATTCAAGTCTCTGTGAGTAGTCAGATGAGTGCATAGCACCTAGGCTGGAAAGAAGTTGTGGATCAACAGGTGTCCCATGATGTCACAATATTTTCTGTTAAGGTGGGAGCCATGTGGGAATGTCATCTCTGTCATGGGAGCGGTTCCATATATCCTGGTACAGAGGGGCATTTTTTTAAGCCAAGATAATAATGCCTTCAGTAGCAGGACTTGAATAGGCACACACAGTGACTACAGCTGTATACACAGACCTCTAAGTATATGTGAAAACAGACAAATAAGGCATGAAATAGTTGTAATTGCACAGGCACTGATGCCTGTGGCGTCATGCTATCTGAAACAGTAACTTTGGTTACTGAAATTTCATTTGAGCAAGGGCATAACCTACTTTGGTAAACATCTCATTGAGGGCAGGGTGGCTCAGGAGAAGCCATGGATAGACATTTTGTAGGGTTTAGCCTGCAACCCAAATGCAAAATAGCATTTGACTTCTCATGTGGAATGATTTTGCCACAGGATATGCTGGACATTATGGTGTGCTTGGAGCAAGCAGTCATGCAACTGTGAGCACATTTAAGGTCTTTATTGATTAGGACATTGGTATATATCCTTTTCTTCCTATTTTCCTTGCCTAAATCCTTGCTTAGAAAAAGCAAAAATGAATGTTATGTTGTCAGTCTGAACTGCTAGCTCTATAATCTTGGTTTAATCTGTTTTGCTTAAAAAAGCAATGCAGGACCTGCCTTATCCTGGGTGACTAAGTACACTAGTATGTATTGTGCATATAAGCATCTCTATTTCTAGGTAGAGATTAGCAGTGCAGGTTTGGGCTTACTCAGTGAGTAGAAGAGGTGGATGGCTTCTAAAACTGCTAATGCAGAGGGTAGAGGAATTAGCTCACACGGTTTTTATGCCCCACTTAACTTGTGAACATTTATGGTACAATGCATAAATCTCCTTGTGAGGATTTCCACTGGATGGAAATAGTCTAAAAGAGGAGAAGCTGTTGATTGTTTTTCTGCCCCTCCATCCTCTGAAAGTAAGTCCAAACTGCTGTCATTCTCTTGGGCATAGCCTCATCCAAAACACGAGAGGAAAGGTTAGTATTGATTAGTCATGTTGCATAAAACTTCTGAAAGGCATTCTCTGGCTGAGTCCTTGAAAGACTGGCACAATAGAGGAGACAGATGTACCGCTATCAAGATAACCTTATTAGCCCTCCGACAATTTTCCTGTTTGGATTTGTCTTTGTCAATTGAATCACAAAACAGCTGAGCTGAGAGTTTTTTCAGTGCAGCACAGGTCTGTATGCAGCCTAAAGGCAGGAATGAATGGATTCAGGGCCTAGGGAGAAGAGAAGGGGAGGAAGGTATCTATGAGGCAGGAATACTCTTAAGCTGGTGCTGCCATCAAAGACTGTCCTGTGAAATCACAGGTGGAGTTGTGGTGAGGCAGGGGAAATAAAGCCAACAGGATCTGAGAGACCTTCATTCCAGTTTTCCATGCAATTCTTGCATTCCTGCTCTTCCCAGGATCCCTACAGAGAAAACCTTAAAGTGCAGAACTCGCATAGCTCTGTTAATAACACATCTGATGTGTGAAGCCATCCAATATTCACACTCCTTGGCTTTTTCCTCTTGTTCCCCAAAATGGAATGCTAGATATGTCCTGCTTTATTTGTCCTGTTTGGTGCTGCTACCTTTACTGAAGCTTGGAGGAGTGCAGCAAAGTAGCAGATTGCATTGGCTCAGTGTTTCACTAGCTTTGTTTTAGAAGATGACTTTAACTGGTTGACCTTCTCCCTTTGGTCTTATTACTTCCAGTGCTAAACAGGATATTGCCTGGTGATATTTTATTAAGTTTGGTGTTAATACACGAAGTCTAAGCTGAACTTTTCTCTTCCATAGGATAAAAAATTTGTGGTTGGAAACAGCCAGTTTGAATTTGAAGCTCCTGTTGATGAATCAGAGAAAGGGACATTTTCATTCATGAGTAAAGAGGTAAATGCACAAATATGATTCATCTACCAAATATATTCTGTTCTTATAGTCCTGTTCCAGTGTCCACACGTGTCCAGAAATATACAGGTAATATTAGTTTCTCTCAGAGAAGAAAGTCACCTCTGATGGAGATTCTTCTTTGGCAGTAGTAGTCAAAGGCAGCAGCTTTGGCTCAGAGCTCTTGGGATATCCTCTTAAAGACTCCAATCTTTCTCCTTGGTTTCTCTGCCTATGCAATCCATGGATTTGTTGAACTGTCTCTGGAGAAATTCAGGATCATTACTCTTCTATTCTTCACTTTTTATGCAACCTGTTGAAACCATTGAGCATAAAAGTTGAGATCTTAGAACTTTCTCCCTCCACACTCAAACTCATTATCATTCCCATTTTTCATCTGAAAAAATGGGAACGATATCAGTATGTTGTTTGGCTACTTAATAGCTACGTTTTTTAACTCTGGTTTATTCTATAGAGAAAGGAAATAGTAATTTTGAGTAAATAGTCTATTTACCAAGCTCAACGTTGGACTCACAAATGTTATGCTGATTTTAACCTTTATGTCTTACAAGCTTACTAACAGGGTAGTTTTGAAAACTAATAGCATGTATGCAGCATTTAAGCATAGCACAAAGCATTTGCTTTATGAAACCGTTGTATTTTTCTTTGCTCTTTTCCCTTCCCACCAGTTGTTGTTGCTGCTGTCTTTCAACATGAGCAGAAGCTCATGTTTTGGAGCATGTGAACCTTGTGCTTTGGCAATAATGAGGGGATTGCACTGTAAAAGATGCAAGAGATTTTCCCTCCATGTGTCGCGAGCCTGCCATGTCCACAGAAGTAATGGGACCAGATGGTGTGGGAAGGGAGAACGCAGCAGGATCAGCAGCTATACTTACTGAATCTGAACAGTACCTTTGCAGCTTGGATACTCATAACCAAGTGTAAATGAACGTCATGAAAAGTGAATATTCAGATATTGCTGTCCCTTGGAACTTGACAATTCTGATTGTGAAAGATTAGGTTCATTAAATCATTTTTCTATATATGTATTTAGACTAGATGAGAAACAAAAGACCATAATGTTTGGGATAGTTTCTAAAACCTTCACAGTTCTGATTATTGAGAATCGTAGAAAACACATGAAGTTAACCTTGCCAAATTAAGATATATATATCTCTATTTTGTCATTTTTTTCCAGTTCTCCTACAGTGCAAATGAGACTCTACAACTTAATTTATCCATAAAAACAGATAAAGTTAAGATTGACAGCAAACTGATGGGTAAGTATGAATATGGGATTACACAGAGGTTAATTACAGTAAGCAATCTATGTCTTCTTAATGTGAGTGTTACCTTTGTAGGTTTTACTGGTTGGAGTGAAACAAATCTGACAGTTCAGAAGTTATTAAGACTAAACTCCTTAACTAAATGTCAGTGTTGCCAACAAGTTTGCTGATGACACCAAGATGGAGGGAAGGGGTACTATCCAGAAGGGCCTTGAAAGGCTTGAGAGGTGGGCCAGTGACAACCTCTGCAATGCTGTGGACGTGGCTTAGGGCAATCCCAAGCACAAATACAGATCCAGAGGAGAGTGTATTGAAAGCAGCTTTGAGGCGAAGGACTTGGGGTATTGATTGACTAGAAGCTCAGCATGACCTGGCAGTGTGCATTTGCAGCCCAGAAAGCCAATGTGTGCTGGGCTGCATCAAAAGAAGTGTGACCAGCAGGTTGAGGGAAGTGATTCTGCTGTTCTACTCTGCTCTTGCGAGAACTCACCTGGAGTTCTGTGCTCAGCAATAGAGTCCTAAGTAAGACGTGGACCTGTTGGAGCAGGTCCAAAGGAGGGCCATGAAGATGATCATAGGGCTGGAGCACCTATTCTATGAAGACAGGCCGAGAGGGTTGAGGATGTTCAGCATGGAGAAGAGGAGGCTCTGGGGAAACCTAGGGAAACCTTTTCAGTACTTAAAAGGGGTTTATAAGAAGGATGTGGGACGAACTTTTTAACAGGTCCTTTTGCAATAGGGCAAGGAGTAATGGTTTTAAAGCAGAAGAGGGGAGATTTAGGCTAGATATAAGGAAGAAACTTGTCACGATGAAACACAGAAACAGGTTGCCCAGAGAGGTTGTAGATGCCCCATTCCTGGAAGCATTCAAGGTCTAGTTGGATGGGGCTCTGAGCAACCTGATCTAGTTGAAGATGTCCCTGCTTGTTGCAGGGGTTTGATGACCTTTGAAGATTCCTTCCAACCCAAACTGTTCTGTGATTCTACGATTTGCAAGTTTGCTGTGCTCTGAAGAGCAATCTTAAAAGCAAAGCATCACAGTTCCAATGAACTTAAGTAGCTTGATTTTTTAATTTTTTTCAATGGCCATTTCCCTTCCACAATGAGCTTTCACTCTCCAACAGCAGAAAGGGGATCCTTCTCACTGCTGCTCATAGGGATATAACCTGAAATCTCAACTTTCAGCTGTGTCTCGTCTCAGACAGGTTCTGCAGTCTCTATGTCTGTTGGCAACCAGCAATATGTGGAAACATTCAGTGTGCTTTCAGCTCAAGACTTTATTCATTCATTTCTATGGCAAAAAGAAGTATATTAAGTGTTTTATAACACAAAGACTTAGTCTCCAATATGAATTCCTTTGTAAATACACATTTATTTATTTATTTCAACATACAACAGTGAAGCAACTATGTCTGTGAGCCTAGTCCTGAGCTAAGGTGAGGAAAATCCCATCAAAAACCATTGGAGCAGTACCTAGAAGCTGGGATCTACCTTACGCTTCTATGAACTGGATTTAAGGCATAATACTGCAAAAACTGGAAGGCAACACACTTGTTACTTGTGTGATGAATCAACATCAGGAAAACTAATACTGTCCCCAAGTAGTTTCCCCTGCAGATTAAATCTTCAGACCATATTTTTCCATCTGTACAATATTTAAATATATTCCCCTTCTTATTGGCAGCATAGAAATATGTTTTTAGAAGATTTTTCCCTATGGCTCTGTGTGCAGTGTTGAAAGCACTTAAAAGAGGACCTGGCATGAATGTTACAGGGAAGTCATATTACAATTTCACACTGTCTTGATTTCCATTTCAAAGGCTGTGGTGTTTAGAACTGCAGAATTTTTGACCAAATGTTCTAAACATCTTTTTCTCCAAGACTGGGAAAAATACTGAAAAAAAAAAAAAAAGAAAAAAAGAAGTAGCTGAATTATTAAAGAAATGTTATCATTCAAATTGAAATATAGACCCCTTGCAAGAGGGAAATTGAAAAATTGTCAGCAAATATCTCTTTTTGGTATAAAAGGGATTTTTTAAATCCAAATTATCTCCTGCTTTTAAATTTCCTTGCCATATGAAATCCAGAGCGTGGTTTTATACATCTTGAAAAGAATTGGCTTTGGGTATGTGGTTGCTGCTGAGAAGCACCTTTGAACCTGGTGGTGAAAGAACTCTTTCTTTTTACACTTAGTGAATGCTAAGTTACGATAGCATTTTTACATCTCATGCCATCAGGGGTTCTGAACAGTATGAAATCCAATATATCCTTTTCATCCTTTGTCCTTTTTATCAATGATTTCACAGCTGGTATCTCAAGGTGATGGATAAGAGTCTGAATCTAATGAGTGGCTTGCTGCTGGTACATTTAATGAGCTGATGAGTGAATGGGGGGTGTTTAACGCATTAAGGCCATAGCTTTCTCTGTTACATGTATGCAACTGGATGTGAGGGACATCAAGATGTTGCAGTGCTGACATTGTTTACTGAGGGGTGGGATGAAAATCCCTGTCCAGCTGATAGAAGATAGCAAAGTAATTCAGTAAGCATGTTCCCATGCCATACCAGGAGGTCGTGGGGCACTGTGGGTAGAAAATGAGGGTTTAGGAAGTCAAGGGGAAGATTTGCTTAACAATGTTACCTGCTCAAGTTCCTGTACAATACCAACATTTCAGGGTGCTGGATTAAGAAAGCAATCTGTTTCCTTCAAAAGCAATTTGCAGCATAGATGTGAGGGCTTTTCCTCAGCACTAGGTTCACATCCAACATACAAAGTGAAGAGTTAACACACAAGCTGTTGAAAATATGCTTGGGTTATGTTTGTTGCTCAGTGACTTCCATATCGATGTGCTCAGTATATGAGGCAAATGATGCTCCTCCTGCTTTATGCTCATTGATTACTTGAGAACTCAAGATAGGAGTTGAATCAAATGAATGCTCTTTTTCATTGTTTTGTTGTTACAAATGCTGAAGTCCCTCTGTTTTGCATACACCTCCAGTGATGTGTCAGCTGAGTTTTTGCTGGTAAAGCTATCTGAAGTCAAGTGGATGGGCTGATTAAATGTAAGGGTTAAAACCAGGCTTCATCATGGCATTCAGCATAAGGAAAAGAATAAGAACATGTTACTCAATTAAAGACTTGCTGTGAAACTGAACTCTGAGGCTTTAAAATATGCAACATTTAGAGAAAAACTGTCCTTATGAGGTTATGTACTCTCACGCAACTGTCAGACTGTAGCCAGGTTTGGCGCATTTGTAATATTGTTCATGCCTAGCAGGGAAATAAGCACTGTTAAAAAATAATGGAAAAGCAGCATTCTCATTTTACTTCTTCATTTCAGTAGAATTCTGACATGGTGGTCTCTTGGAATTAGATTTTAAAAGCTGCTGCTGCCACTGTTGTCTAGGAAGATACAAAGGGCATTGAAATGTTAGTGGCTGGAGAGTGGTTTCACCAGTATCACCCCTAGAGTCCTGCTCCTCTGAGAATAAAAGCTTTCTTTACATAAGCATTTTTTATGGCCTTTACCATATGTAATCTCAAAGGAATTTATCCTAGTCTGCTTTGCCTACATCTGTTTACTTTGCTTTGCTTCCTGCATGTTTAAGGATGATTTTCCTTTGAAAAAAACCCAATGTCAGTAAGGGTACCATTTAGTGAGCCTTAATGAGCACATAAACCAGCTCATCACTACTGGAAAGGGGAGATGTTGAGTCTCTGTCTTGCACTCCCCACTCCCATCTGTGAACACATTTAACTCTTGAAAGAGCACAGGAGGAAACCTGGATAGTTTTCCGCTGTTCTGGTAAGTTAAGTTGATTTACAGGAAGACTCAACAGGTGCCAGAGCCTCGGTGGGAGAGAGGGAGATGCTGTATGGCCAGGAAAAAAAAAAGGGAGTAAAGAGTGGAGAGAAGCAGGGATGAAGGGAAGAGTCAGAAAAGGAGGGAGTAGGAAGTTTCACTTTTTACAATAATCAGCTCGCCTTCCCAGGGGAGCACAGCACTCACACACTGGGTAATCTGTGCAGCTTACATGCTTCCCCTAGAGAAATGGGCAGCATCTTTTCAGTCTGTTTTCTTCTGGGCTAGCTCTCAAGTGCATCTCCAAATGTTTTCTTGCAAGGCCAGGCTTTCCGTATGGTGCTGAGCCACCCAGCTATGTCTCAGCTTTCCATCTATTTAGGCAGATTAATTTTGTTCAGTGACTGTGCATCATGCTAGAGATTGATGGGGGCCAAAACAAGCTTAGTGTCTGGGACAGTTGGTGCATGATGGTGCAAGACTGTCAGGCCTGATTTCTTAACTCAAAAAACCTAGAATTACATCCCGCTACAGAAGGAAAAAGGCATACATCAGGATTGCAATTCAAGACAAAAGGAAAGCAAAATGAAGAATATAGAGTAGAATGGAGAAATCAAGAGGTACTAACTTGAACACTTCATTAAGTGTTAACTTTCTATTCAGTTCAGGCTTTAGTGATGATTTTGGAAAGGCCCAAATATCCTGGAAACCACCCACAAAGGCAGCTCTTTTCCTTTAAATAAGTGACTGGCAAAGGTCCCATGCCAGCTGATGTCTGTCCCTATTGACACCCATGCAGAGTTTATACCCTTTCACATCTGACTCCTGGTATGCCAGGAGGACCTGTTTGTTTGAACCAGTCTTTGAACAGTTGTATAGGCAGTTTCATTGAGGACAGTCAAATAAAGGACTTTGTACTTAAGTGTTTTGACAGTGGCTGAGTGACAGAAATGCATTTGGGTTTTCCTTGATAGCTTATTCATACCTCTGCACATAGATAGCTTTCAGGCTTTTCCATACAGGGAAAAATACAGATTTTGCTCAGCATCATTCATGGGTTAAGTACAGAGTGTGCATATTCTTCACGCGGCTCCACTGAACTTTGTACATAAGATTAGTTTTCCTTCATATAACACACTGAACATCCTTAAACCAGAGGAAACTGTCTTAAGTGCATTTACTGCTCATATTTCAGTGACTCTGTACAACTGCTCTTACGGACGAAGCGACTGCAGCTTATGCCTCGCGGCCCATCGCGACTATAAGTGTGTCTGGTGTGAAGAAGATGGCAAGCCCAGCAAATGCGTGTATGAAAAACTCTGTCACGCTCCTCCCACCAACACGTGTCCTCATCCAGAAATCACTCATGTAAGATTGCTTTTTTCTCTCCCTACCACTGTATTATTTTTCAGAAGAAAGCTTCCAAGCAAGCTCATACTGAAAGGCAGGTCTTTCTTCTTAGGGTGTTAAGTAATCTTCTGCAAGGGAATAATGCCAGTAGTGATGTGTGAGAGAGATTTGTAAAGACTCAAAATAAGAGACTGAATGGAGTCTTTGAGACTCCTTGTTTTTCAAGCCTTGTCCTCAGTGTGCCAGAAGCCAGGCTAGCAGTGTGAGCTTAAACGTGGCACTTGATTCTTGGGAATCAGCGTGGATTTTTTTTTTATCTCCTGGAGTTTTTTCTACCTGAAGTAAGTGGATAAGAGAGGTTTACTGCTCCTGGAACTACAAGTACTTAGCAGGCTCATTAACAGGATTCAAACTACACTTTTAAATAGTGTTTAATAAGGGAGCAGGTTGTTTCTGGCTCACAAAGTGTTTTCCAGGTGTCAGTGATATTTTCCAGTCCACACCAGAATCAAACCCAAGGCTGTAGAATTTGAATGTAAGGAGTCAGAGAAACCAAATGAGCACCTCTGACTTGCTGTGTGGTTGGAGCATTCATTCAGGGTGAGGGAAGCTTGTTGTCCACATTTGTGAGCCAGTAGCCTAAGGAAGAAGTAATAAATCCTTGTCCTTACCAGCAAAAAGCAAAGGCTGTTTTCCTGGGCATAATTGTCAAGTAAAGCATGACATGTACTTCCACTGTACAAATCTAAATTGCTGCAACAGTCGTATCAGTACTTTGAACTTCAAACACACTGATGAGAGCATACCCCAGGCTATCACAGACGTTGAGTATGGCAGAGGTTGAGAATCATAACAGGGATGTTTCACCCAATAGGAACTGTTTAGTTCTGAAACCTCGGCTCAGACTGATAGAGATGCTGAATCTCCTGAGGCTGTGCAGTTAGGGGTGCAGCCTGGCCTCAGGCAGACCAGCAGCATGCTGGAGGAGGTTGGCCATGATGATGTGTCTAAGAAGAAATGGTAGGCAAACAGCTGAAGTCTGCCAAGGCAGGCAAACACCCTAAAATCTCAACAGGAAGTGTGGAGAAGAATACTTGTGAGATACCTGTGCTCAGATATAGATTATTTGAGTGGGAAGGAAAAGGAAAATAAAGAAAAATACAAGTGTTCTCACCTGGGGTACTGCTTATACATAATTGTGGATTAAATACTAATTTATTTTTTTTCCAAAGCTTTTGTTAGCCTCAGATTTGAACAAAATATTTGGAAACTTACACAAGCCATTGAGTCATTTTTCAGCTAGTTTATTTATGGTTGAGTGCAAAGGGATGGCCAGCAGGCAGAAGTTTCAGGAAGCTGAACCTGTATGAAAACTGAGCAAGTGATTCTGGAGCTGCACTGGGCAGCAGCAGCCCCTGTGCTCAGGCTTGCTTAGATCTAAGAAGCTCAGATTTTGACGGAGCAGACATTTAAGTCCAGACTTTCAGCATCTGCATTTGTTTGGTTTCCAGTTACTGCCTATGGGACTATGCATCCTTCTTGATACCATCCTTGATGGTAAACTTGCAGCCCTTCAAAGCTGAAGACCTGAAAAGGTCTTGCTGGAGGTGCTGCAAATATTAGATAGGAA
This sequence comes from Loriculus beryllinus, assembly GCA_039877255.1. NCBI lineage: Eukaryota > Metazoa > Chordata > Aves > Psittaciformes > Psittacidae > Loriculus > Loriculus beryllinus. Next base: position 4,196 of record JBCJKH010075315.1, on the reverse strand, counting down.
ACAGGTTAGTCTCCCAACAAATATTCAGAATTCAAGTGCCTGTTTGGGTCATATTTCAACCTGAGAAGTCCACAGCAACTGCAGGATTTTCTCAGCCCTCATTTTAATTGCAAGTTAATTAATTATTATCAGCCCATGTACTGGAGCATCCTACTATTTGATGCAATAAGGGAGATCAGGGTGCTAGAGGAACCTTTGAAGACACTATGTGTGGCAGCACTGTGTGTTAGGAAGGTGCACTGTTCTAATGTGGACCTAAAGAGAGAAAATCATGGCCAAAAAATGCTGGAAAAGCTCCATGGGATCATTACAAGAGGAGCCTGATCCATTTGCTTTTCAAAATCACGGTGCATTACTGGAGGATGCAAACTTAGAGTAAACACCAAGCAAGAGGTTTGTATGTAACAGTGTGTGTGGCACAGGAGACAAAGTCTAAACTAATAGATAATTAATTAACAAGTTAAATAGCATGGTTTTGTATGGGTCCTACAAGAAACATCTTTTGAAATGTATGTAAGTTAAAGTAGCTTTACATAATATGGAAGAGCAACATGGTCAGTGAGGTATTTAATTTTGCTTTTTTTAACATTTTCTCATGCAAACACAGATTGAACCAAAAACTGGACCACTAAATGGTGGAATTCTTTTGACCATAATGGGATCTAATTTGGGAATAACAGCAGAAGATGTAAAGAATATAACAGTGGCAGATGAGGAATGTGTTTTCAAAGAGGAGTTCTACTCTGTCTCCACAAGGTAATTGCTGGATACTTTTCATAAGATTTTAGAAGAAAAAAGGAATCTCTATGCATTTTCAGAAGAAGATGATCTTCCTGTGATTGTAAAAGGTTATCAATAGAAGAAAAAGCTAGTGTGATGTACCTGCAATATTTCACAGTGACATTTGAATCTTTATTTGAACTTATTATACACGCAAATACAGCAACGAATTTACAATAGTGTACTGCAATCCTGCTTCTGATTGATTGAATTTTTTCCATTATTTGAAAAGCTCTCATAAACTATAACTGCAGACATCTCAAGACTATTCACTTGTTTTCAAATGAAAGACATTGTAGGTGTACATCTAGTCATTAAAATCTTTGGTGAACCTGAACCACAGTGCAACCAAGTATGCAAGATTTATGGGAAAGTAGGCAAAGCAAGAGGAAGTTTAAATGTTTATGGTTTAGCCTAGCCACAAGGCTTCTTTGCTGGGAGCAGGGAAGGAGCCTGGCTTTAGGTATAGGTATAGCTTTAGCTTCAGATGGCTGAGTTTCATCCCAGAGCCAACAAGCCCATGGATGCTGGATGGCCTAAGCAGATTGGTAGATGCTTTGCAGGTAACCTGTCACATTCTTAAGCAGTGCCAAAAAATAAAACAAAGTGCCGAAATTCTTCTAGGTGTTTCCTACAGATTATCTTGAGCATCTAATTTCAAGAGGGAAATACCCTTTTGACATTAGCTAATAAAAAGCCTAGCACAAAGGTTCAGTAGTAATATTAACAGCATATTTTAAGCAGTGTGATCTTTCATTGGCTTTTGATATTTACAGCTTCAATTGAAACCTTGTTTTTCTTTCTCTCCAGTTAAAATGTACTCCAGTAACTTTTTTGCTACTTCCATGGCATGCTTCAAAAGGGATTTTGAAGATACCTAAGTGGTTTTTTAGTTCTTGAAAAATGTTTAGCTTTAGTCACTTTATGGATCAGACAGGCTCCTAGGACTTAAGAATGCGTATATAGCTGTTTATCTCTTACTGCTTACCAAATCCATTGCTGTGACTTGTGTGTTTACGTGTACATCACTATCTACAAAATTCCCAACTTTTATACAGTCATCTTTTCCCATTCCCTATTTTCAGTGTTTTCAAAAACTGCACTGAATTGCAACATAGCCTTACAAGAATTTCCCCAGCCTCTTGGCTTTTTCTAAAGCTTTTTGATATTTTTAAATACATGGAAAGGAGCCAGAAGTGAAATGACTGGTTCCCTGTATCATAGCAACATTACTGGTTTCCTGAGCTCTGCCAGAGTGGTAATGGGCGCGAACAAATGCAACTTGCATAATGTCATTTATCAACAAATTAGGAGGATTTGAAGGATGTTCTCCATGAGGGAAGCCTTGAAAAAGAACTTACTCAAAATTTCCAAATAGATATCTTTAATTTTCTTTCTTTACCTTTCTACATTCTTTTGTTTTATTATTACCTTCTTTTATTTAATTGAATTTTAAACAAAATTAATAAGTGCCTAGTCTTACTCTCCGATCCTTCTGCAGTAAAAAGCTAGTCATTTTTAGGAGACAGTTGCTCCCAGGGGCAGGAAAGCAGTGAGATTTAAGGCACTTAAGGCTGCTTTCTGGCTCTGCAATGATTTAATCGTTGGCCTTCAAGAAGTCATGTTCTCATCCTTTGTAATTTTCCATTTGTAATGTGGGGGAAGGGAGGCAATGCCAGTGCTGGGGAGGGGAGGGAACTTTCTTCAACTAAAATCCCTGCTAGCCACGCTACGGCGTTTCACTCCCACACCTCCCGGCCCTGGCCCCCCACTGCTTTCTCTTGCTTGACATATGGTAAAAATTCCTCCAAAGGCACCATTTCCTGTTTCTGCCTGACAAGAAGATACAACTTCCAAGAATACAGTAGAAGGATGATGAGGAACAGACTCAGGCAGCCATACACATGCCAGGACATGCAAGAATTTAAAGAATTTTGTCCATTTGCCAGTACGCAGGCAGAAAAGTCTGGAGTGATCTGCAGAAGGACTTTACAATCCTTTTATTACAAGTCCCAATTGAAGTACATTATACCCAGTAATTTAGGGGGGTTGGTGGGTTTGGTTTGTTTTGTTTTTTCTATTAGAATTTTTCTTTTTTAAGTGGTTGTTCACTGCTTACGGAAAAACAGCAATAATCCTGCGGGGAAAAAGCAACGGAAACGAGCAGTGATCTTCGGGGTGTGTCCTAGATGAAACTGCCTGTGCAGGCGGCAAACATTATATACCGCCTTATCTAACTGTATTATCAGCTCTCCATTAAGCATTTGTCATGGTTTTCAAGTATGCTGAATCTGTATTGCATTTTCATACTTGTATTCTGTGGATTACCTGTTTGAAATGAAAATGTAAATATCCTAGCTGTCATTCTGCAGCAGTGTTAGTTAAGGCAGGGTTTTCTTGGCCTTGACCTCTGATTTTGTGTAGGTTATCTGAGGTTTTATTCCCAGAGAACAGTAATTATAAAGGGAATTCAATCTTAGGTGTGAAAATTCAGTAGTTTAAAGATGAAAGATAACAGGATGCGCAACAAAAGTATCAGCAGTTAAAACGTAAAATTATAAGACAGCTGACAATCTGATTCTTACAGCAAGGTGGTTCTTTGTGGTTTTCAATATCACAAGGTCCAGTAAAACCCTTGTGTAGGGTTGGAGCAGTTCTCTGACTTGTGGGCTGAATTGGAATCTTCTGTAGAGGGGACCTCTACTAACAGATTGCTAAAGTAGCTGTTGTGTAAAGTGCTCAGGTGTCAATTTTACCTACCTTTAGATAGAAGAGTAAATTATTCTTGAGTGGTTTTGCTGGGAATGTGAGTCGGCATTCAAGTACATTGTGTAGGATAATGCAAGGTTAGTGCTTTTCTGGCAGCGTGTGTGGTAGGGCGCATATATTGCATTGGTATTGCATCTGTTTCTTCTAGCACATAAACTTGCATTCTTTCTCGCTAGGATTGTATGTCAAGTTGGACCAATGAATGAACCAAAACAAGGTCAAATTGAAGTTAACATCAACGGAAAACTGGGTAAATCACCAAGTGAAGTGCTGTTTACATACCAGGTAAGTGCATTTTTTTTTCAGAGACCCTTTTTATACGCTGTGCATGACTGAAGTTGGAAGTTAACCTGTTAAATGCAGAGGCAGAGTCACGTGTGTTTGCCTTACAAGCTTTGTTTCATCAATAGCGCTGTCATTCAAGAATGTTAAAAAACACTTAACTTCCGCATTTCTTTATACAAAAGGTGTTCCAAAAATCCATTCTGATCAATACATCCAGAGTCTCAAGTAGGATGTTGTTCGCAATTCAAGTTTAAAAGATGTGGTAGAAAAGGAACTGTAATAAGTTGTCCTGGGTTTAGCAGTAGCAGTCATTTCTTCTCCTTCTTAGTAGCTGGTGCAAGCACTGTGTTTTTGAGTTTCGG
>JBCJKH010075311.1:0-18463 GCA_039877255.1 Loriculus beryllinus | reverse complement strand
TTCTTTAATACAAAATTAGTACCTGCAATCCAACCCTAAGCTTAATGATGCTTAAGTCTCTTTCTCTGCACTAAAGATACCATCCCTCAGAGTACTGATGCAAAGATGCACTACTGGGGAGAAATGCTAGAGACAAAAGTGTGTGTGCAGTCTGCCTTTTACATTCTCTCAAGTACCTTTTGTTGAATAGTGGAGTGCTTTTGCTCCATATCTCTCTTCTCCTTTGCAGCATCTACAGCCAACTGATCCAGCTGTAAAGAGAAACAGAAAATTGTATCTTTAGATATGAAGAGAAATTTGGCTCAGTAGATTTCATAACACTGACAAAAAAAAGAACATATTATGTCTAGACAGTGCATGACTTTTGTTTTATTTGCATAGTATAATTACTTCTCTGGTCAGAGAGTGTTTACCTTGAATAACCACTGAAGCCTTGTTTAACAATGCACTACCATCCTGAATTAACCTCTACGAAAGGTATACATTTCTTGTGAGCCTTAGAAGAAATGTTTCAAAGAACAGCATGGTGCCAAGCATATGCGACTCTATACCGCATTGGTGCTCAGACTCTGAGGAGAATGACTCATGCTTTAGCTGCTCTGGCTGGCTGGCCTATGCAGCAGTGCTGGCATTAGCAGCAAAAACTAGAGGGAGCAAATGCTAGTAATTTTTCCCCTCCACAAAGTGGAGGGACAGCCTCAACCAGCATTTTGTACTAACAGTTTTGATCAGGTTACCAGCAGCACTTGAGTAAGTCTCCTTGAAATCTTGGGTAGAGTCATTCAAACTGTTTCTAATTTCAGAAGAAACCCTAATGGGATTTTGCACAGAAGAGAGACTGCCACAACAGAGGGGGTTTCAGTTACCATCCTTACAAAGTCTGTGATGATTAAGGAACACCCCACCTCACTACCAAAAACTTGCTGCGAGCTTGTCTATAGCACTGCCATATGAACTTTCTCCTTTTAATACCAAAAGGGAAAAAAACCCCAAAACAGTAGGAATTTTAAAATATCCTGTAAGAAGTTACGTTTGGGGTTTTTTGTGGTTTTTTTGTTTAGGGTTTGGTTGGTTGGTTTTGGTGTGGTTTGTATTTTGGGTTTGGTTTTTTTTTGGGGGGGGCTGTTTGGTTGATTTTGTAGGTATTTTTGTTGTTGGTTGGTTGCTTTTTGGGGTTTTTTTTCAGACTTTGATGTTTAAATCAGAAATACAGTGAAGTGAAGGAGCAGACGCTGCCCAAACTACCAGCAATCTTTGTACTTATGTGACATGCTGTGACATCAGATGAACTCCTCCTTATCCAGCCTGTAATACAGGACTGCCATTAACTCCAGTCACTGCATCTTACTGAACGGACAGACCTTGTCCCACTCCAGGCCTAGAGCAAGTAAACCAGGAACAGCACAACAGCGGCTTTCCAGCTGAAGTGAGTCACGTGGCAGAGGGCACAGTACGACTTAACAGAACCTGTAATTCACACACAAATAGCACTGCCTCCACCTACTCTCATAACCACAAGCGAGAACCCTGCCAACTCTGGTCATTTTCCTGGGTTGAATTTCTCCTGCTTGAAATCATAGAACAGAATCACAGAATATCTCGAGTTGGAAAAGACCCATACGAATCACCAAGTCCAACTCCCTGCTCTTCACAGGACTACCTAAAATTAAACCATGTGACTAACAGCATTGTCATACACTCCATGAACTCTAATGGGCAACGATACCTCTGAGACTGAAAAGAGACAATAACTGGCTCTTACACCCTTGTGCTAGACAGTCTCTAACAATCAAGGAGCTATCAGACAGTCAGGATATCTGGATCTCATTCATATTCTCCATGTCACTTTTCTTAACTCTTCTCTGATTTTTTCTCTGGCTATAATGGCCATTACCAGCACATTCACACCTTACAAATATTTGTGAACATGGACATGTTAAAGACTGAAGTGTCCAGGCATCATATTTATGCATCTACATGACTTCAAAATTATAGAAGAGCCTCTAAAACAGGCTGTGCTATCACTGTACTCAAAGACAGTTTTGCACCAAGAACCCTTGGAAACCCACTCTTTTGTGATAAAGGTGAGAACTAGCCTGAGGGCTGCTAAAGACTTCACAGGAATCAAGTTTCTTATTAAAACCTCAGATTCAGGTATCTGCACATGGCCCTCAAGAAACTCTTCCTCCTACCTTGCTAGATCAAACAAGATAGCCACGTTCAGATTAGGGTAATGACCTCTAATTTATCTTAAACAGAAGTGTTTGAGGATACATAGACCACAGCACAAGTGCCAAAACCATGTTCTTAAGAGCAGATCGCTTCATCATTTACTTTTGCTATCAAGACAGCATTGCATCATTCCAGTTTCCAAGCTCAGACCAGAATCCCCTCTTCTAAATCTCCTCTGCCTTACACAAAAATGACCAACAGCATACAACTGTCAAGAGCTGTGGCCAATCACATAACTGAGCAGTTAAAATCCCTGTCATTATACCACTACTGCATAGTCTCCAAAAATTAAGGTTTTTTTCAAAATACTGCATTCCTGATATATCATAGATTCATGGAATGCTTTGGGTTCCAGCCCCTTCCGCAGGCAGAGACACCTTACACTAGATCAGGTTGCACCAAGCCCCATTGAACCCAGCCTTGAACACTGCCAGAGATGGGGGAGCCGCAACTTCTCCAGGCAACCTGTGCCACCGCCTCAGCACTCTCATGGTAAGGAATTTCTTCCTAATGTCTAATCTAAATCTCCCGTCTGTCAGCTTAAAGCCATTTCTCCTTGTCCTATCACTACATGCTCTTGCAAATATATTTTTTTTTATAAACATATAGTGCTGTAAGTGGTATTCTGTAAAGAGCTAAGTCAGACATAGTTTGGCTGTCAGCTTAGCAAATGTTTAGCTTTTTGAACAGTCATCTTGGAATGAAAATTCAAGTAAGTTTTCTTTTTAAACTAATGCCACATTTCACATGAAAAAAGCCAAATACCATAGTTTCCACGCAAAGGCTTATATTACACTTGTGTGCCATTAAAGATTCCCCTACAATGATCTGATTCACAAGTAATCCTACTCTGACCTAAAATATCCAGAAAGCAAAAATTGCTCAATCCTATTTCATCATGTAGACCAGTTACTTTGAAAATGCAAACCAGAAGAGCCACAAAATAATTATCCTCTTTAACATCACTTCAATTTTAATGTCTTGGGTACTGTTAAACCTTGTAATTAAGATCATCCACAAAATTTACCTGTGAATGAAAATTCAACAGCAGAAACAATATAACCGTATTTTCAGAAAAATCTAGCAAATCCCTATTTTATGTCACAACATACCTTCTCTCTGACCTGTTAAAGACAGAAGCTTCAACCAGTGCAAACTGCAAAGCCATTAACTGTTAAAACTTCCATAAGCTATTTACGAGTCTGCTTCTGTCACGAAAAATATCCAATCCTTAAATGCCAAGGTCTGCCAGAAAAGAGTACTTCAGCAAGGTGTATAACTCCAGGGTCTTCAGTCTACCTTTGTTCCAATTGTAATATATTTTAAACATTCTCAGCTCTGGATTTTCTAAATTTAACTCCTTCAGTTGCTATGATACCAGCACCAAAATGTGTTACACAATGCTCCTTACCAGATCAAGGAAAAGGATACCCTCCCACTTGAAAATAACCTTTTGTTCCTTGCTAAAATAATCTCAATTAAATGAAAACATTAAAGTGTAGCTGGTAGCATAAACCACTACCAACTCCATAGGTTTTGTCTGCTTTCCCCATCCCCTCTTTTGCAGAGGTACAGGACACACATTTTATACTATCAAAACACTACAGTTCAAGAATTACAACCCAAAATGGAAGGATGTGGATAAATAAAAGGCACAACTAAGGACAGAGTCATGAGCACCTGAACCTTTCAAGCGCCACTATTACACCACAGAGGTCTGTAGCTGTACAGTCACTTCCTTTCTTGCAGGCAGTGCCAGCTCAAGCAGCCTTTCTCTCTTCTCAGCTCAAACACTTGCCACATGCATGCACACACACAAGCACACACACCCCTCTGACATGTATTTGTACAACTAATTAAGACCCACAGTAACCTGACTGGGGACTAGTCTAGCAGAAAAATAACTATTTAAACATTTGACTGTTGGAGTTATTTCCTACAGTTCTCAATCTGCTTCACTGCACAGACACAGTAAAAGATTGAGGGGCACAGATGACAACAGTGCTGTGGCAGGAATAACCAGCTCAGAACAATGTGATTTCTTAGACATTCAACGACACATCTACTTAAGATGAATGCAAATAAACAGTTGCTGTCATTTATTTCCTTTCATATCTGGAGACAGAATTTGGGTTGGCTTTGTTTTGTGGATCAGGTTCAGAAGTGGCAAAAGGGGGCTTTGCATCAGTGCAGCTGTTGCAAGCCCTTGGATAGAGGCAAAAGGCGGGGTGGGGGGGAATGTTGTACAAGTATTTCCAGGACCATTCAACTTGCACTGAAAACAAGTCAAGACACCACAGTGTCTTCTTCCTGCACCACAGACAGATCTTCAGTTGAATACTGCATGCTTATTCTATTTTGCGTAACTAATTTCCATGTCTCCCGTGTGCAGTTGGCTGTGGTCCAACCTTTTTTTTTTATGAGTCTGTCACTGAACACCCAAAAGCTGGAACTGTGTGTTCTTAACAAAACTGGGCAAGAACGATTCAATGTATGAACTCATTTTACACTACTTATTAAAATCAGATTTCTGTTTTATGGTCTAAATTGCTAACATCAATTTTTTTTGTCACATTGCCTAATTTATATAGTAAGCAATGTACACAATTAGAAGGAAAAAAACTAATCTACTTCTTATGATTAAATATATTTACAACATGTCATATACAAAACTTTTTAAAAGAAAATAATCCAATGTCCTGAATAGAGCTCCTCAAAATGGCACTACATGGCTATGTTAAATACGTACTACCTAAACACAGTATTTTAGGAAACAACTTTCAGTTTATAACTACATTCATTTAAACCACAATGTATTTCTAATGCTTTGCCTTTATCACACCACAGTGCCCTTTCTGTTGAATAGATCTACAATGTACCTAATATATACTAATATATCAAATTTTCATCCATTCCAGCTTACAATTATGAATTTTAAAGTAGTTTGTTACCTGGGCACCAAGATCTTTCATGTAAGGCTCAAGTTCACTAAAAAGATCATAGCCTTGATGGAAAAAAGCCAGATGGGCATACATAAATGATAACATCTAGAAAGAAAAAAAAGTATTGTTTTTAAAAGGATAAATGTTTACGAGCTATCACATAAATATATCACTTAACTAGCCCACATGAACAAACTTAGAATACAGTTCCAAGCTTAATTTCCACTTTCTTGCATCCTGGCAATTTTACATCAACATCTCACAGAGCTTCTAATGATGTAAACAAACATTCAAGGTAAAAGCAGCAAAGAACCAAACCAAAAATCTCACAAGTTAGTTAACAGGATTAACTCCATTAACAAAACAAAACAGATCTACTTAAGTGCAGAAAATTACTTCTAATTTGGGTGCCCTGAAACTGTTATCATCTCCTGTTTAACTAGAGAAGGGCTACAGAATGTATTTACTAACGATCCAAAGCCATAGCCCTTGTGAACATAAAGAAATACCATTCTTGTAGAAAGAGCTGAATCCATCTTCAAATAGATTCTAAGTTGTGCTTACTGTTTATAAATGAATATAGCAGACCTAAACAGCAGAATTCTTGGCAGACAAAGTTTGATTTTAACCATGGAACACATACCAAAGAGTCCACAGCAGTGAAAACCTTAAAGTGCTCAAATCTGAACCAAAAGGACTGCCCAAAACACTAAGCATTAATGCCCACTTACAGTAAAGGCTAAACTGATTGTCACCAAAGGGCCTAATGTACTGATAATGTTTTGCTAGGTTGAAGGACTAGATTTTTAATATACTGCTTTTAATCACATTTTTCATTTCAGATTATTTAAATATTTTCTATACAGAAAATAAACTGTATCTTACCGATTTCAAGATTTCTGCTCTCCTTTTAGACTGAAGAACATTGATCTGGGAAAAAAACCAACAAAACAAAAAAGAAAGCAAACAAGCAAGTTATTTTATTCTACTTTCCCTATAGAAAGTAAACTTCAAATTACTTTCAAATAACTATATCAAAGCTTAGAACACTGAAAGAACATACCTCCATATCAGACTTCACGAAGCATGTTTAGAAGATGCATGCTAGTTTTGTCATGATATTAAATTGATGCAATCAGAAAAAGCTTGCAAAGCTAGAATTTCACAGCAGTAGTCACAACTTTCATATATTAGAATGGAAAATAAAAGACATCACATGCTAGCTAGAAGTAATATAACACACCTTTTGAGAGATTGAATTCAACATGTTTGAAATATCCAGTATGAGCTAACCCAGCCCCCAACTTCTTAAAGAAGCTGCACTCCACACACTGCAGTCTCCTGACAGGCGAGAAGAAAGGACAGGGCCATGTTTATTTTTCCCCTATGCTGACACTGTCTAAAGTGTCCCAGAACGGGGATATAACCCCAGCCTCTGAAATAAGCACGATCATACTAGCTTCAGTAAGTAACTTCTCATATATACTTGCACTTTAAAGCTAACTGAAGTCACTGATCAACAGTTTTGCCCTAGAACTTGAAGAATTTCACATTCTATAGAAAATAGAGATATAGTGATATTTTAAATTCAGCTAGTCCCTCTTTCCTTTTTGGTCCCTAATCTTTAAGGCTGCCATCCAGAACTACAGATTTCACTCTAAAGCCCCATTTAGCAGAAGCATGCATGGTGTTGTAATTTAACACCTCTGTATCAGTTTAAAATTCCAGAAAAAGAAGTAAACTTACTGAAGCTCTAATCAAAAGCAGATTGTACTTCAAAATGGTCAGTAATTTGGGAAAACCTTCTGCAGCAAAAATAATAAAGATCTGTTTGCATAGAACAAACCTTCAACTTGCAAGGCAAAAAAAAAAAAAATGTTGAAACAAAGTGAACACAAAGGTTCTGAAATACAGTTTAAAGCCAATATAACTACAAAGAAACCATAGTTGTGAAACTACTATTTGAGAAGAAAAGAGTCACCCATGTAGAAAGAATTCCTAAAGCTGAATTCATTTTAGCCTGCATTAATTAAGAGATGCTGAAACTTTTCCTTGTTATTTTAAATGCATCTTTATCACAGAAACTGCTCATACTTTGAACATACAAATTCCAGGAGGTAAACAATTTGCAGTCCAATGCATACACAAGGAACTGTCCCAAAGTAATGACTGCTGGCTTCCTCTCCACTACTATTTGATGCTAGAGCAAATAATTAAGTGGTACATAATTCCCATGACTTTTTAAACATCAGAATGAACTTTGTCCTAGTGCACAAAAGGCAGGCGTGCAGTGTTGACCACTGATCACTATAACTGCGCACTTGCCTGGGCTGATCCAATCAATTCTGCTTCACTTTACAGGTAATACACGTAATTTAAAGAACAGTTAACTAAGCATTAAGCAACTGACTCGACTGTCACAAATCAAGATGATAAAGTCCGATATAAAACCAACGTAATTTTAAAGGGTTGTCCTGTGCTTGATCATAGAAGAAGCCAAGACCCTTTCAGGAGCCCCCAGCTCCTGATACCATCCGAGCTGCAATAACCCTGTTTTGCTGTAGTTGTGGGTAATTATGAAAGAGATGAATGATAGCTATCAACAAAAACTATGTTAGTATTTCACAGGATTCAAATTAGCAAGACAAAGAACACCTTCAACACTCTAGGAGATGTGCACTAAAAAGCAAAGGAGTAGCTACGTTCCAGATTTCACCTATGGCACAGTGTCAGACTCTGAGGCTTTTAGACAAATAGGATTTGTTAAATAAAACCTAATACAAACAGCTGAAAATGTACTAGTAGCCAACACTCAAAATTAGAATTACTCAGGTAATTCATATTTCCTAGGCTAGGTGATATTTTTTAATTCAAAGATATAAGGAACTACAGCATAGCCAATCGTGAAATACATTAGGTAAGTATCAAGCAAAATCTGCTTTTTCAAAAATAATGTTCAAGTTGAAAATTAAACTGTGTCATTACAGCAACAGTAATGAAAAATGAAACATTAAACAATAAGAATGCATCATGTAAATTAATTTTGCTTAGATCTCATTCAAAAAAGAAACTACTTGCAGACAAAGTTCCTCCTTTTTCACTTAAATTCCCATAGTTTCCAAGAAGTTTACAGCAAGAACTTCTAAAGGGCAGATCTCTTAACTATATGCGATAGTTTTGAAGAACATAACTTTTATTGCTGCACTTACCTGAAGAACATAATCCAGAGCTATGTGTCGAAAACATTTCCGTGTTGCAGTCAAAATATTGGTTGCTTCCTCTACTTCATGTTGCTTATTCCTTTGAACTTGAGCGTTTTTCACTAGAGCATTCTCTTTCTCTTCACTAACTTTTTCAAACTGTTTCTTAGCATCTTTAAATTTCCTAATATCTCTAAAGAGAAAGGAAAGACATATAAGAAATTAATTCCAAAGCATGAAAAAAGTGTTTAAAGATGAACTAGACAAACCATGCTCATGATTGTTATAGCTATTTCTTTTGTTTTCATACTCATCAACAAAGGCTTAGATCAAATGGAAACCATACAAAGTATGATCGAAGCTTTGCTGTCTTTCTCCTCTGAGGAAAGGACAAAATTAAAATTTAAATAAATGCATTTCATGCATACTGGGGAAAAGCTTGGGTAAGCACTTTTTTGCTAAGCTTAGGCAACGACAACATGCAATTAAGATCAGTAATTCATACTATTTCAACATCTCTGCAGCTGGAACTAAAGCCTCACCGATTTGGGAATGGTTTTTGACAAGCCTTAATATGCACTTTTCAATCTATGAGTAGCCATTCTCAGGAAAGATGTTTCACCAACTCACTCAAATCAGATGTTTTGAAATTCTATTTTACCTATAATTTTCCCACCATAAGTGTAAATTAACTTACTCTTTAACGAAAGTCTGAAGCTGTGCTTTAATTGATCTTTGGGTTTGGTCAAACAGGATCTGAAAGAAAAGCATTACCATGTGGGTCAATAACTTTTGGGTATTCATAACTTCCAACTTTAGATATATACAGTTACTAGGCAATATCAGATAGGAATTAGAATTAAACCAATATGTCTCTCATATTAGAAGATAAAGCCCTTCAATGTAGTTTTAAATAAATAAATAACAAATAAAATAGGGAAAATAACACAAACCCAACAAGTTTTGCTCATCTCTTTTAAAAGACTGTGGTTATAAGGAGAGAAAATAGCTTCTGGCATCTTATTCTTTACTCCTGACAATGCAGGACATGCCCATTCTCATAGAACATGTTTATTATGATTATTAAACAGTCAAGAATATTGCTGTACTAACAGCCTTGAAGCAACAACTTTGAATGTTAAGTAACCACTTGTTTTATTCTTACAGGATTCTACAATATAACCAACTACTAAAAGACAAATGAAACCACAGAAAGAATATGCCTTTAAGTCCTGGCAAAAAAAGTCCAGACTGAAATTAATCCTGAAAATGTAACATACATGAGTAATTAGGACTAGCTCCTTTACATAATACATTCGTAAAAAAAACCCAAACCACCCACTGTTGAACTAAGAAGAATGGTTCCTTCTTTTTGCTAAGATTAAGTGTTCTAAACCACGCTTCTCAAATTTCTTACAATTTAGTGAGGCTTAGGGGTGGGAGGTAGCACAGAATATAATCTACTAATTCAAATCATAAAGCATGAGAAATCTGTTATGTTTCCAAGGCCAAAGCACACCTGAATGTTAGACAACTTGAATTTTCTATTATGAAAATAAGAGAGGAATAAAAATAATAGAGGAAAATAATAGAGGAATGAAAATGCACATTCCTTCAGCTTCATGTCTGTCCTCTGAGTTACAGGACAGAACAGAAAATGTCAAGGACCATGGGGCAAATCCTTTGCACTTCTCATTGTGCAGACTACAAATAATGCCTTAATTGCCAACTCCCCTACACCTCTGATTCTGCATTGTTGAAATATACAAGGCATGATCACAAAAAAAATATGAAGAGGTAAAAAAATATATGTAAGTAGCAGTTGGCCCAACTCTACAGAAGCTCTTCCAAAAGGTAAAGATATTTAAGTGTTAAATAATTTTATTCAAAGAACAAGTCAAGAACTTAAAGTTTCAGGTCCAAGCTTTCTTTAACAAAAAAAATAAATTGGGAATGTCAAGCCATGCAATGCCAAGCACTGACAGCAAAGCACTTACCAGCTTGTTGCTCTTTCCTAGAAACATGACTGAGTTTAAGTCAGTCATTAATAGTGGTACTATATCCTCCATCCAGTCTCCATTTTTGGAGGTTTTCAAGACCAAATGGGGTAAAACCCTAAGCAATCTGCTCCAGCCTCAGAGGTGACCCTGATACAGGTTGAGCCAGACATACTCTGAGGTCCATTCTAACCTGAGTCATCCCATATCTAACAGAAACACATGGAAGATCCTGTTTGTATTCCCACTTTGGGAAAACAGAAAAACAGACAACTAGAATAGATAAAGAGCTTCTTGACAAGCTGGAAGTCATGCCAGGACTACTCCCACTGCTGACATTTAAGCTTGCCAGTGCCTGAGGAGTACACCAATCAAGATCAATACCGAAAGTGTACAACCAGATGGGAGATGATTAGTGGACTCCCAGAAATACGAGCCTTGCAATTCTGCTTACAGTAATGACGAAGAAGAAAGTGCTAGGCAGAAAAATACACACAGTTTTCCCCAAGAGAACAGAAAAAAGTACCCAGACCACGATCTGACTAGATTTACAGCCTTTCCAACACATCACCCTTCACGTACTCCAAACCAAGTCTAAGAAAGTTGCTATTTGACATAAGTTGTCAAAGCTACTCCCCCACTGCTGAATCAGTGAAGATGCTAATGCAGCATCTAATGCAGACGCTAATGCAGCGTCTGGTTTCTAGCCTTATTTCCTAGAATCACAAAATGGTTTGGGTTGGAAGGGACCTTAAAGATCATATAGTTCCAACCCCTCTGCCACAAGCAGGGACAATTTCCACCACATTGCTCAAAGCCCTGTCCAACATGGCCGTGGACACTTCCAGGGATGGGGCAGCCACAACCTCTGAGCAACCTGTGCCAGTGCCTCACCACCCTCACAGTGAAGATTTTTTTCTAGTACCTAATCTAAATCTACCCTCTTATTTCTAGCTAAGCCTTATATGAGAAAGCTTACGGTCATCCAAACCTCAGTGGGACCATCTTCTCCCTCTTCCCACCTTTGTCTGGAGGAACCCTACGTCTCCTCTTTCTTCCTCTAATTTTTTTCTCATGATGGCTCTCCTGCCAGCTCTACTGCCAACCTGATCAACAACAGAGCTGACATTTTGAGCTAGTAAAGTCCTGCTGAACTAAACAGACTCACAAAACCAACACAGGACTGCAATGTGTCTGGCAAAGCTCTACATCAGAATACTGTAGGATGCCTCACTTCTCATGATTGTGCCTTCTCATAAAGGCCACTGTTCTACTCACTATGCACAGAGCAAGGAAGTACAGGGAAGAAAAAAAACCAAACCTCCCAAACAAACAAACAAAAAAGAAATTAAAAACAAACAAAAAAACCCACAAATAATCCTACTTAGATCTGCAAAGAAATCTTCTTTTAATATGGTTTATTCTTTGCTTTCTGCCTTCAAACTGCCCTAGAAGGAAAGCTGTGCTGTGCCAGATTTTACCTAAATACTGCAAGCCACAATCACATAGGACAACAGCAGCAGCAAGAACGCAGAACCTTGGTCAGATGTGTCAGAGAGCACATCATATAGCAAACATATGGTTAAGAGGATAACCATCAGCAAGAACTGTTTGAACCGCATTCTCTGAATCTCATTACATTTTACACTCGTAGAAATCTATTAAACAAACAAACAACAGAGTTGAGTGCCCTGCATACTCTCAGCACTTTGAAGACACTTCAGTTGGTTTCTAGCAATTTGCTGGAAAATGGAAGAAAAGCAGTAGGGGCAAAAAGAAAATTAATAAAATAGAATGACGAACACATCCCTTTGGCTCTCAGGATACAAGACTGAAGTCTTCAGATCAGAGAATAAATTCAAAAAATAAAAGAGTTAGTTTTCTATCCAGGCAAAACTGAGTTTTCTGATGACGTCTGACATGCTAGAAACCAGTATTAGTCTTAAACCCCAGCGTTTCTCCTTTCTCTACATTTGTCTAAGTCTGTCGCATTTCCAAAGAGAAAACTACACATAGATCAGAGGTGCTTCATTTTGTGCATCATAAAGGATGAGATAAAAGTAGAAATCATGGAAAAGATAATCATTATTTCAGTCCAGCAAAAAAGTCTGTTCACAGATTGTCACTGCTGCCCAGCAGTTTGATTAAAACTGATAAACCAACCCAGTATTTACCCTGCCTTACAGCACTGGGTTTTAGCAAATCTTATAAACTCCAAGCAAAAAAAAACCTGCAGAAAAGGGTATATTTATATATACTTCATAATCAAAAAATAAATAAAATATTTATACGCATAAAATGAGGTACTCAATATAACTTAAACCGTGACTTTGTAAATACTATCAACACTGATTTTGGAATTATTCTCTTATCAAATATAACTGGAAGTCAGTGCCATATTTCAACTAGAAATACTTACATTGTGGTAATTGATCATTTCCTGTAAGGTATCAGAGAACTTTGTCAAGCTGGTCTGTAAAAGAGAAAACCAAAGTGGTTAAAGTTAAACCCTACCAAACACACAGCACAAAAGCAACATTTCAGAGGTTTACAGCTTTAATGAAAAGAACCTGGGAAATGATTTTCCTTAGCATGACTGTAAACTAAAACCATCACGGTAGAAGGAGAATATGGGGGTAATATCAAGTAAATCTGTCAAAGCTATAAGCTTTAACCTACCTAATATAAAAGGCTAAGCAGAAGCACAACAGGAAAAATTCAGATTATGTTAACTACAGGAAATTCATAATTTAACATATTAATTTAAAATATTCAATATTAGAGTACTTATTATTCATTAATGTTTAATACTCTAACTCCAAAAACCCGGTTAACATGTTGTAATCATCAGTACACACATATTTACTGTAGGAACTACTGCCCCACAGCTGATGTGCTTAGCAACTTCAATCTGTAGAATCAATGTCTTAAACGCCGTTAGACATTAAAAAATGATCCCTAATACTTTCAGGAAACTGCTTAAGCTGCATTTCTAGCAAGTAAATTCCCAGACAAAAGCAGTTTCAGTTGCACACAGACTATACTGAAGTTTGCACCATATCTATTCCAACTAGCAGGTGAAGATGCATACATGTACTTGATGTTCTATTACAGAACATGCATTAAATATAGATTATATACACCAAAACTTGCACATAATTGTACCTGCACATTACACAATTTCATACCTCATTTAAAGTAATGGACATAATATTAGGTGTTCCAAATTAGCCTAGCGACACCAGGTTACACCATCAAAGGGGGCTCTGTACATTTAAAAATTTGTATTTCAATTTATTAGAGAGTGCCACTGCCAGGACCCAAGAAATCAACTCAGGAAATTTCACTGCAGAGATGCATGACTAGAACTTTAGCAAAATCAGGACAGAAGTTCATAGCTTCAACCTTTCTTCACTCCTCCCAAGATGAATATTCCTAACCTAAACCACATTTTCTGGAATTAGGAGAAGCCCTGCCATCACAGGTTAAAGTTGAAATTAAACTTTAATTTCAATAAATAAGACACTTGCAGTGCACCATAGTCAAAAGACATTGCAAAGAAAAAGGAATAAAAAGACAAGTAACAGTATAAACTTCAAATACTTCTCTTCCTGTTACATTTCATACCTTTTAAGTTACTAGTCTCCTTCCATTTTCTCCTTCCATTTTCACCTCTTAAAGAACTTACCTCAACCAATGCATCTTTACAGGAATATTGTGCAAGGTCTCGAATTCCATTCATGAACTGCTTGTTGGCTGTACAGAATGCTTTCCCGGTATCAATCATTGCAATACAAAGCTTCACCAGCTAAAAAGAGAAAGAAAAAACAAACAGCAAAGTGGAAGTTTGTTAGTTTTGTTTTATACACCACCATATAAACATGAGATACATTGAGCTTAGTTAACTCTAAGAAGCAAACATTTCAAAAGTTAAATTCTAGAATTACAGAGCACCACATTTATGAAAAGCTTTATACTGTACAGTGATAGCTATAAAAATACTATTCTAGGTCAATTGCTATGTCACTGAGCAGGTTACTACTTTCTTTATTATTTCATTACGTTTTATTTGTTTTATCGTTAACATATTGCGCATATCTCAAGAGGCTACTATATGAGGGCGAAAAGCACAGCAACTAAAACATAACTGGTTAGAACCCAAGCAAATTATAAGTGGTTTGTGGCTTCTGAGCCAAAAGAAATCCCAAACCAAAACCCCAAACAAAACAAGCCCATAGCACTTGTTTCATTCGGAACACAGGCACAGGGAAGGCGAAACACTGTGCACAAAGCACAACTGAAGAGATATGGTTACATCTCAGAAGGTAAAATAATCATGTTTTCACTCATACAACAGACTACACTTTTTGTGATGGGTTTCCATTGTTACAACTCATTGCTTCGGTCAGTACCTTGGCACATCAGACTTCAGCCATCAGTAATTTGTGACAGATGTTTTTCCCACATTTTGACCTACTTCTACATTAGGCCATTACTGAAAGAATGATCAGTGCAAACACTTGGATGCCTTCTTGAGAGAGGGCATATTATTATCAAGCTCCCCAACCCTAAACCAAACAGAATAAAATCAGAAGACTGAACCTCTCTCTCTGAAGGATTTTTTAAGGAGGTAGACAAGCTTTCATGAATAACAACACTGAAGTACTCGATCCTATGTTGGGGCAAAGAAACCACCCCAGTGACCATCGTGCCTTGCTTACCCAGTAATTTTTCCTAAGAGAATCTGAGTCAACCTAAGAGGAAATCTGAGCATCTCCCACATTCTGACAAATGGCCAAGTTGACTGAAAAATGGACAGAAAAATCACTAACAATGTGATTCTTTTTCCTTCACTTTTGCTTACAGTTCACAACCCTGAATCCAGTGTCCTTTCTTACAGAGTGGGGAAAAAAAAATAAAAGCAAATAATATAGCCCAAAGTCACAACTGTGGGATAATAAAACAAAGTTTAGCATGAATAACTGCGCAGGAAAAGTTACCGATCAAGTCTAGACAAATCATTACCCTCAGGCTATAGTTACTTCTGCTCACACAAGAAGCTTGGCTTGCAACTTAAGCATTAAACTAGATCACTTATACATTACATTACAATTAAACTACTTCAATACTTACCATGTGTATTTGCTTTCTCGTCAAGGGAGCATATGTGTTTGGGTGATTTTGTTTTGAAGAGTACTAGGATAGTCTCAGGGCAAAGAGTAATACTAGAATTATGGCTTTTACATGCTAAAATGGTGTATTTGGTACAGGCCTGCTACAAGATGCTGGGGGCAAGGCACTGAATAACATCCCTTAAGGTATTTGAGAATTCTTTTCCCCCAAAATGACCCTTTTAGACTGGTGGAAAATACAAACTTCCAAGACAGACTTTTCAGATCCTTTAAAAACTTCCATGGGTTAATCTACCAAAACAGATTCATCACACTTACAGTAAAAGTGTGCCTTAAACCCATCAGTTTCACCAAAATTCACACCAAATCGAAGAACCTTAAATTTACTTTTAAAGAGCACATTGTTATATTATTTAGTACAAAAGCTAGAAATATGATTAGAAGCAGTATCAAAAAGTCTTCAGACTTAACGCTACATTGGACACTGACGTTGTCTCCATCTTTCTGCAGCCAACTCACAGCTGCAGGAACAAAAGCTTGTATTCAAGAAGTAGCTAAGAAGGTAAACAAATGACATCTGCCTCCCACATTAACACACAGGCAAAAATAATTCTAAACATTTAGCATAAAATGATAAGGAAAGGAGACTTTCTACAGATGTAAAACAAAAAAATGCCACCTTCAAGATACTAGCAAAGAAAGAACTAAAGCCTCCAAACACTACTGGTTCAGGAACCAGTAAATGGATTGTAATGCACTAAAAAGATGCTAGAAAAAAACTTTTATATACATGCACAAAGCATGACACAAAGCTTGATGAATTTTACAGGAGGTCAGTCCTCCAGACAAAAGTGTGTGTATATACATACATGTGTGTATATATATATACACACACACACACACCCCTATCCTGCTGTTACTGTGCTGCAAACTACCAAAGACAGAAAGCATTGATTTTAAATCTATAAAACACAGAGTATCCAGATGTGCTTGCAGTATGCTGCTCTCATCATACAATATAAGCTCTCACTGCAGGGATGGCCAACCCTTGGCTTCTAACTCACATGAAAACTGAATTAGTCTGCATACAGCTCCCACTGTGGGACTGAACCACACGACTGCAAAGGGGCCACGAATTCAGGAGGGTATTGCACAATCCCAACCCTCAGCTGGTGGAGAAAGCGAATTCACACTGGATCTTGCTGCTCTTACTGAAGCTTGGCCCTCTGAGGCCCAGCTGTGCACTGGACCCAGATCTATTTCCTCTCCAAGATCTGAATGTTTAGTTGGCTGCTGTCACTTCCCAGCTGTGAACTTTAAAACAAAACCTAAACACATCTTTGTATATTTTCCAGAACAGACATTGTTGAATTAAGCTTACCTTGTCAAGTTTCAGTTCCAGTTCGGTCACATCTCCTTCTACTTCTTCTAAAGCTGCCCTGCATGGATAAAAATTTTTTCCATTAAAATTTTCCTTTAAAACTACACAAAAATAGTCTGAGACTGGAGAGAAGAAGCATTAATTTAATTAATTTAACACATATATTACCATCATAGTTTCACTTAAATTTCAACTATAAAACAGCACAGATTTTAGAGAACCACAAGAACTGCAGAAAATTTGATGGTAAAAAGAAGGAAAACTACATCATTGATAAAACAAACAGATGAGTAATAGTAAATTTAAGAGTGAATTTTCTTAGGTAATTCCTTTGG
The DNA here is from genome assembly GCA_039877255.1 of Loriculus beryllinus. Lineage (NCBI taxonomy): Eukaryota > Metazoa > Chordata > Aves > Psittaciformes > Psittacidae > Loriculus > Loriculus beryllinus. The sequence continues at coordinate 1,244 of JBCJKH010075311.1, read as the reverse complement.
TGACTCTCCTGGCTCAAGCCTGCAATCCTAAAAACCTACAGCTATTTGAAAAATGACCTTGTCATTAGATTATGAAAAAACATAGCATTTGCTATGAGTCAACTGACTTATCAGTAACTTCAGATGTCGCACTTGATTATATAATTTGCCTCTACTCTAGACTGGCAGCAACTTTCAGGCCACATCTTACTTGCCACTATAAAAGTTGTTTTCCTGAAGCATTTCTAAAACATAACTTTGCTTAAGAGCTCACGTTTCCTTTGACACCTCCTTCCTTGCTTTTGGCTACCTGAAAAAAATAGGGACAGACTGAAAGATGACACTTTGTTCAGGGAATTCATGAACACTGCTGTTCCATCAGGCCGTTGTCTTGAGAGCTTGAATGTACTAATTTCTGGCAATGAAAGCCCTTGCTCCCATCAGAGGGTACTTCGTTGTTTCAGTCATTCCAGCATAACTGATCATGGAGCCACACTGTTCACCAGAAGTAGTCCGCCTTGTAAAAAAAACTAATAGGAAGCTTTCTGGAAAATTGGATCAGATGCATTTCACTCCTACAAAAAACTCTTCCTGGAAAAAGTGAGGCAAGCAGGGAAGTATGATTTGGACCAGGAATTTCTTAAGCCAGCTTTACTGCTGAGGAGAGAGTACACAGACCACAGCTTTACTGACTGTCTCTTGCTAATTCTGTTCTAGTTCACAGGAGTTCAAGCCAAGAACAAAAAAAAATAAAAAAAATAAAAAAAAATAAAAAAAAAAAAAAAAGAAAAAAGAAAAGACTGGATCAGGCCCCAGACTCAGGAAAAGCAGTTTTTACAAGAATAGTTCTGAAAAACACTGCCAATTGCCCGCAGTTCTCAAATGACAGGCATGACATTCCCAGCTTTTGCAGATTTCATTACACATAGTTGCATTCCAGCTTTTGTATCTAAAGGCATTCCCACAGTTACATCCTAGGTTTTGTATCTAAGCACATTCCTGTGCAGTTGCATTTTGGCTTCTGCCTCTTCTCTAGCTTCAGACCATGAAGTAGGAAGGAATTCAGGCAACATCAATTTCTCTTTTACTTACTTTGTTCTCTTCCATATTCGATTAACTTCCATTTAATTAAATTTACTTTGGTTTTTTTCATATTCAATTAACTTCCATTTAATTAAATTGGAGTACTGTGTACAGTTCTGGTGTCCTCAACATAAAAAGGACATGGAACTGTTGGAACAAGTCCAGAGGAGGGCCACGAGGAT
>JBCJKH010075307.1:7242-18304 GCA_039877255.1 Loriculus beryllinus | reverse complement strand
CCATGGCAGAGGGGTTGGAACTGGATGATCTTAAGGTCCTTTCCAACCCTAACTATTCTATGATTTTATGATTGCTCCAAGAAATTTATGGTCAAACACAGAGCAGTATGGTATACCACAGAAGCAGTGAAATCACCATCCCTGGAAGTGTTTAAAAACCTTGTAGGTGAGGCCCTCAGTGAATGGTTTAGTGGTGGACTTGGCAGTGCTGGGGTAATGGTTGGACTTAAAAGTCTTTTCCAACCTAGTTGATTCTGTATTCTCCTAGGGGAACTCTAGAGCACCTGCTTGGGTGGACATGTTCATTTTAGAATAAAACTGGCTTAACACTTGCCTCTTTTCTGTGAAAGCTGCTTGTCAGCCTATCTGTCTCTTCCGATTTGAGATTTCATTGCATTTGTGAGCAGAACTGACAGACACCTTCCCTGTTTTGTTCTATCTACAGTTCAGTGTCATTCAGTCAAGGCAACACAAAAAGACCAGCACTCCTAAACAAATGAAAACAAATGTTTTATTTACAGGAAAAAATCTGTACACTGTGCATACTTAAAAATATACAAAATCATAATAGAAAATATAGAAAGTGTTAAAATGTATACAAACACTGCTTAAAAATGTGACTCCTGTAAAATCTTAAGCTTTGTTATTAGAGTACACATTCATTTAAAAAAATCATCATACAAAATAATTCTCAAAGCTATTAAAAAAGTACACAGTCTATATTTGAATAGTTCAATGACTACATATTATAAGAGTGATGTGATAATATGAATAAATGAAAGGCTTTTACATACAACTCTTTATTTCAAGAACAGAACTCTGAATCTGATCACTAAGCCAAAGAAAAAAAATTTGCAGTGTCAAAATTCATTCAATAATGCAGGTCTGCCCAGACATGGGCTACTTTAGATTTCAAACAGTTAAATCATGTATCCTCCTTGTGTGGCAGAGGATAGCTCCCAGGAAAGATTCAGATGCTTTCTGATGGCAGTCTTCTAAGTTACCTACTTGAAAAAAAACCAAACCCAAACCCAATTTAATTTACACAATAAGCATCAACTTTAGAGAGCATGAAAGGAAAAATACTAGCCATTCATTTTGCAGTCAATGCATTTAATATCCTTTCATGGTACATCTGTGTCACTGTCCAAAAGACATTTTCCATCCTTAAAAACTGCTGAAGAGGAGGAAATGAGAAAGTAAACCCCACTATGGCCTGGATAGGTCTACATTTGTTTTGAGCTCCTGTTTAATTCCATCTGTCTCTAAAATGACTGTGTTCAGTCTGTGCAACCATTGAATGTAGACACCTGTCTTCATTTAAGAAAAAAACTGTCTCGGTTTTCCTGCCTTTGGCAAGAGTTCTCCAGCAGCAAGTCCAGAATTTGGATGTTTTCACCAAAGTGAAAGTGTCCTGACCAAAGACGTGCAATGATTTAGCTAAATTTGTCAAAGAGAGTGCAGATTAAGGAGTGTAAATCACCCCGCACTCTCTCCCCAAAGGTACATATTTCTTGTATCATGGTAATTACAATGACTTTACCAGAGTTTCAACACCGTAAAACTGCACAGCAAGGTGAAAAAAGAAGATGTAGTACTTTAATCCAAGGAATGACTGAGCTGTGAGTTTATGCTCAGGTAACCTTTAGAACGATGAAGGAATGCAACAATCTTTTGTCTAGCAAAAGGATTTCAGCTCAAAATGAGGCAAACTCTATCTTTTCTTTTTTTCTTGAATAGACAGAAGAATACCTTGATTTAACCATCCAAAGGATGAATGCATAAAATGATAGAGCACCACAAGTCAGAAAAGCTACAGAATTCACAGTGGAAAAAGAGAGTATAATGAAATTCAGCATAAACTCAGCATGTTTCCTTAAGCTGCTGCTGTGTTTCTGGCTTATTTCAGCTAAGTTCACTGTTGTCCACAGCACCAGGGCACAGAAGTGAGGCTCCATAGCTTCTGAAGGCAACTTACTCCTACTTGTCAGTAATACTTCATGAATTTTAAACCTGCATTATTGCAACATGTGTGAAGGGAGCTCAGGGGTCCAGTAGCAGAGGGATTTGCTTGGCTGATGATGCACCTCAATAGCCCAGTTTGTGCAAACCTCTTTTGTCTACAGTGCTGTTCCATTCTGTTAGCATGTGACAGCCACACAGGAGAGATACAAAGCCATGCCTGTATCTTTTCTTCCCCGAAACCCATGATCTGGGTGGAAAAAGGCATTTTTTTTCACACTGTCTGCATTTAATATATGTATCTAAACCCAGCACCTGCACGTGTTATTATTATTAAAAGATACATAGTTCAGTGTTAATGCACACTCCCTGTTTTAAATTTACTGAATGTGATTCTTTGTAAATATCACTCTGCCCTCACGTGGGATGGGGAAGTGCCCATAACTGCAAAAATACTTGGTGGGCTTTTCTAAAAGCCAGCAATGCCAATGCCACAGAGCATAAGCAGTATTGAGGGAACACCTCTGCAGGTCCTTTATGACCCCCCTTTATTTATCTCTGCCCCTTCTCCTCTTGCAGCAAATGGAGGCGAGCCCTCATTGAGCAGATCAGGCACACTTGCACTTGTGCCAAAACCCAAAGGAGGACAAGACAAGGTAGTGGAATAAAATCTCTTTAAGGAGCCACAAGGTGTTTGAGCAGCTAGACCAGTAAAACATCACAGTGGAAACAAGTGTTGGGAAGCCATCCAAGAGATGCTTTTTTTTCGGCATGCTTGAGATGCTTAGGCATCACAAGTTGGTCTTCCTCCTCTGTGAGCAAGCGTTTGCAGCACAGCTCTATGTCGTCTTCTGCTACGGCAGCCACATTTGCACTTGGAGAAAGATCACTGACTGCCATATAAATCAGGCAAAGAAAAAGGTAGCTGCTGGGAGGCCCTGAATGCAGGCAGCCCAGTGTGTTAAAAATATACAGTTTATACTGTAACACCTGGTTCTGCATTGTTATTTAAATGATGTATTAGGTAGGTAGCTTAGTGCTTATTATGTGAAACTTTATAATTTGCCTTGTTCTGTACAACACCTATGTTGACTGCTCTGACAAATTACTGAGGGAATAATACAGCATAATCCTGGTGTGCGTAGTTGAGTGATACAGTTAGTATTTTTCTTCTTTGTGAAAATCAAAGTTAAAGGTTAGTGGCTGCAGACCAGCCAAAGTGATACGCTTCCTTTTCTTTTCAGAACTTGAGAATTTCCTGCTCATGGAAAAGTAGCATGTTCACTAGTCCTAGAAGGTTGATCAACTGCCTTCCTTTACAAACGTGTGGTAGCTGACCCTGCATATAGGAGAGACAGACATATTTGGTTGCACTATTCAGACTTCCTATGTTTTGCAAACAGGGTACTAAACATATGGAAAAATAGATTAGTTCTAGGTAGGTTATCTATTCTCCACATGATTAAATCATAGTGTTATCAAGAAATCAGTATGTAATATATCCAGAGTCTAAGGCTAGTATGAGTAAAGCCTCTTCATTTTCACATGTACCAAAATGATTTATGGACATAACTATCCACACAATGCAGAAATACAGTTTTTAGATCATCTGGACATACCTTCTATCAAGGAATCTAAAAGAAGATCATAAAGCCCAAATTAAGAAACTACATAGAAAACCAAGGATAAATCCTATGTAAGACACATACTCTTCACTTCTGATGAAGGACATCCATCAGACTCAAAGAGCAGAGAGAGAAAAAGGATTTTGTGATTATACTTACATTACTATTGAAGAGGATATAGTCACTAATGCTCTTTGTACTCTTTTGCCTCTCTGTTGCTTAAGACAAAACACAAAAAATTACTTTCCCCCACAACCACTCAGATATTCTTTTCAGAGCCTCTTTGAGCTGTCTGCCTTTTTACTGAATGTACATAACTAGGATATAGCTGTGCTTTTGCGTGCATACATTCCTGTTGAACTTACCCTAAAAGAAAGTGTGCAGTTGTGTAAAAAAAAAAAAAAGGAATATTAACCTCCTGCTGCTTGGAAAATCTGAGACTGAAGTCTTGCCGTGGAAAATAGTGTTTTAAATATATTAGCAACCAGGCATATTTTTAGAGGTGCCTTAGAGAATATTCTCATTGTGTGTTATGAAGGAAAATACCGAATTATCTCCATATGCAACCCATAGTCAGGTTTTTTGCAAGCACTGCAGCTTCTCTGGGGTATAGTCTTTCAAACATTAAATAAAAAATTCTGATATTCACTCCTTATACATTCTTAACAGCAGTAACTTGTGAGCAAGTGAGTTTGAGTCAGAGCTCAATGAAATACCTCATAAATGATGTCTGTAATCCTGAATGCTATCTTTGCTGCAGAAAGATAAGCTCTCTCTATGCTTGCTTTAGCATGGTGGGTAAATGGTGCACAGCCTCCCTTGTCTTTCTCTTTTTATTTTTGATCTGTGCAGACCAGGGGAACAATAAAATTTCCATCTCACAACCTCCTGATATGCCTGCCAAGGAGAGTTTTTTTTCCTAAATGGGTTACAAATATGTCTATTGCTCTCTAAAGAAACATTTTTGACTTCCTTCTGCCCTATGTGGGCATTTCAGTGTGAGCGTGGGTATCTGGCATCAAAAGTACATCCAGTCAGTTAACTGGTTTAGCTATGTGTATGGCCATCTCCATGTGCAATGACTTCATAGCCACCATAAGGCCCCCTGTGCAGCTGGAGGCCTGTAACTGAGCCTGTGTATGAAGAGGAATTAAAAGTCTACTCCAGTCAATGACTGCACAGCTCAGAGTAGTGATTACTTCATTCTTGGAGAGTCTGAAAACCCCATGGAGCCATGAGAAACACTACATTGTTCAACTGGTTGCTCTGTACATGAACAATATTGTTTCACAATGCCAGATTTGACAGTTAAATAAGTTCATTAAAAAAAAGTTACAGTCTAGCATATGTGGCACAAGAGACCACTGACAAATTCTGACATTCACACCCACAACAATACACTATATTTCTGCCTAAGTATGTCCGTTGCACCTTTCATGAGATAAGCCTTTTTGAAGTATTTGCAAAGCAGTAATAAATACTCAGGCTCAGAAAAGAAGTATTTCTCATGCCTGCTACTTAATTACAATTTATAGACTCAAGACTAGATTGGTCTAAGATACATTTTTCAAGTATTCTTCTCTTGTTTATAGTACGCCAGTAGTACCTTATTGCACATTGTTTCTGAAGGACTCTCCTCTACAAGTGTGGGAAATTATTTCGCTTGGGGCACTTGACAGCTTTGAACCCTGGCAAAATGACTTTCCCCTTCCGATACAGATCATCCTGCAAACCTTTGTTCATCCTCTGCACCAACAGTTTCTCGTAGAGCAGGGGGTGGTAGGCCCCTAAGGTACAAGCTGCATCATAGTAGAGTTCATGGTAGTGACATAGGTCGGTCTGTCGAACTGAAGGGATGTATTCGTACACGTGCACTTCATTACACATGGACATCATGATGAGGATACCTGGAGCAGAAAGTGAAAACTAAAGTGAACCCCAGATTTCACTTTTTTCACAGAAATTTCCCTATAGTCATCAATCTTATTTTTCTTTCCTGCTTTCCTTTGCTGTTGCACACCTTAAGTAATTATCTTTGTATTAGAGCAGCTTTCACTTTTCCCTGATACATAAAGATTGTGATCCCTGTACAATCAACAGGGCAGGACAACAACCGTAAGGAAAGAGTAAAAAGCCTGTAAACGGCTTGCATACCACCATCAGCCTCTCTCAGTAAGAAGACTGCTCTCTCCACCTCCCCCCATTTACTCTGTCCTGTCCATAAAACATCCCACAAATGAATTGGGACCTAATGCAGCTGCATACTACCTTTTTTGAGTTCAGCTGATCACTTTTCTTGCTTTTCTTGTATATTATCAATTCTTGATCTATTTACCAAGACAGACAATTGCACAATACAGAAGACATACATACACACAGAGCAGTTGTCTTGTGTTTCTAAGGAGCTCTTCCTGGTACTTCTACTACATCCAAAGCTGATCTCTGTCCTGCCAGGTACAGGATATATAAAAAAATTCCAGATATGCCCATTCTATCCTCCTCTGTGCTTCTGCATGTATTTCTTTCAAATATTTGCACACATTTATCTTCAAAGCTATAAAGATTCTGACTGATTTCCCTTTCCATTTTTGTCCACTATGGCAAGGGGAAACAAGAACACAAAGATGGGCTAGTATCACCTATGTTCTGATCAGAAGCAGACCAGGAAACATTCAGGAGGAAGATAGGTGGGCTTTTGCAAACTTTGTTCTTCTACAGCACAACTGTAAATCTGTACTAGCAGAAGGTCTCTTTAGCTTTGAAATGGAAGAAATCTTGCTGGTGCAGCCACATGTTTTTGAAGGGATGCATATCAGATATTGATCAACAGCACTGTCTAAATTGCAATACATCAGTCACAGCTTCCGGGAGCCTCTTCTGTTTCACAGAGCCATGTGAAAGGGAAATTATAAAGTAAGCCTTGGATAACTTTTTTTTTTTTTAGATTTCACTTAAAAACTAAAAATACAATAAAATGTAGCAAAGCAATTGTTGCACTACTGGTATCCTTGTCTGTTGAATCTGACTGTCAGCTCTCAGAGGAGACAGCTGTATAATACTGCTCACTTTGCACTTACAAATGAGAACTGATGTAATTGTTTTATTCTGTACAACAGCTTTGGAATCGTAACACATCAAAGGTGTTTTGGGTAGATCTCACAAGTGAAATAAATTAACATAAATCATTTTGGTTCATTAATTAAGGAAGGAAATTTTCTGAAGTTCAGTTTGCAGTTTGGGAACACAGATTTCAATGGCTTGCTAATGAAAAGAACCTTATGTTCTCCCTGCTGTGTATCATTAGATTATCAAAATGATTTTTCCCTGCCTGATGTGTGAAGTAACTGAAAACCAATTACTTCTGTGATTAAATCTTCTTTTATCATAAATGAAAGGTTCTGAAAATGTTTTGGATTGTTTTACAGCTTTACACTCTATGGTCTTAGAAAAGCTAAACATATAAATTTCAAAGAAAAGACCACAAATGTAAGCAAAGTTTGAGCTTAATAAACCACGTTTCCTTACCTCCAAGCCCTTACAAAGATGCTTTGAATTGTATCCTGCCTAGAAACTATGCCTACAGTTGTTTTGTTTGTTGTTTCAGTTTTACAAATGCTTTTGTCAGCTTTTCCACTGCCAACCTCCTTCCTCCACTGATGGAGAGCCCACCTGCCACTCCAAGGTAACCGTTATCCAGCTGAATCAGAGGATGGATGGTGGAAACATGTGCAATAATGAACCACGTTCAGAAGCAGTAAAATGACTTCTCTCCTGCACCCAGAGCCAAACCTGGAGCCTGGAGTTTCAAAAGCTCTACCACCAGTCTCTTAGGAAAATTGTCTCTGACTGAAAGTACAGGCCTTAACCACAGTGTGTTTCATTTCACTGCCATGTTTACCCAGCTAACCTTAAAATTAATAAAGGAAGTTGCTATTTGTGGGATAGGAAAACTGTCAAGAACAAATATTGGGGCTCCCTTATAATTTCCTTAATAACCACAAAGATGGGCACATCACTGCAAGGATGGTGCAACAATGACAAAATTTTAAGCATTGACTTTCCTATAAATCAGTTAATGGAGCACTTAAGAGTTTTAGCTCTTAGTGATCTGTGGATCAGTGTCCTCCAGAATCGATCTAAAAGGCACAGTAGTATATTTAGTTTAGCTTCTTGGCTTTCCTGCTTTGTTCCATCCAGTCCATGTTTTGGGATTTCAGATTAGGTTGCTCATAAATAACCAGTTTCTGTCAGTTCACTCAAGATTTTGCTCATGCTGGACAATGATGTTTTGAGGGAGGGAAGACAAACCCTATTCTGGGGAATAATAGTAGTCAGTGCCAGGCTTTTTCTCCTTCAGTACTACAGATCTGCAGCCAAAGAGACCAATGGTGTGGTACAGCCAGCGTTCCCAAATACCTATGGGCGAGATCCCAGGGCATGCAGGACTATACAGTTAGTCTACATGAACCTGAGGAAGTAGGTCCCTTCACTTCGCTGTCACAGCTTCCAAATTCTCCCTTGGAATGATCTGCTTCTGCCGTTCCATTCAAAAGCAGAAAGTAACATAGCACTATATATATAAAAAAAAAATAAAAAAAAAATAGAGGAGTGGGGCTAAAAAAAACCAAAAAAAACCCCAACACAAACCAAGCAGCTTTTTTGGAAAAAGAAGCTGTTTTCTTTGTATGAATGCAGTCCTCACTAAAGTAGCAAAAAAATGGGTTCATTTCTGTCCCGTACCTTAGAGGATGTGAAGCCTCTCCACAAGTGACAGCCGTGGTGTTGTAGAGCTGTTACTGCTATCAGAGTGTGTAAAAAATATTAACTAAGCATCTTTAAAACACTAGCGATGGTTTAGACAATGAGGACGTTTACACCACTCCATGTACTAGGATCTATTCAATTTTTACTTTCTAATGCCATGTCTAGCTTGTTTTACTTAAGCCTCTAGCTCAGCACTGCTGATGGAGCTCCCTGTGCTACCTGCCTCATATTCCCGCCCATGGTTTTTATACCACTCTTGAACTCAATTTCTTTCTTCGCTTGGTGCTCACATTACAGTGAGTTACTGCCATGTGTATCCAGCAAGTATAAGTGTGCAAAGCTGTCTATATTTTCATCTACCTCACAATTCAGTTTCCCCATCTTCCCTTTAGTGATCTTGTAATATTTTTTCTAAATTACCAGTAGCTTTTTGGCACTTAAATGATCCTCAAAATATTTTTTACATTACGTTTGAACTTTTATGAATATTTTATGTTTTGGATGCAGTCTGAAAGATAACGAAGATGTATGCCCCTGACTGTTTATTGACTTGATCTTGCCTCTGCTAACCTGTTTTACTTGCCAGTGTACTGTGAGATTTCCTACATTGCTTTTCATTTCTTATCCTTACATATCTATTGCTTCCTAGGTTTCTCTTCTATGGCCGAACCTGTTTGCATTTCCTCCTGCACCTGTAGTTTCCAAATGTCCCATATTTATTTCTTTTCCCTGTGCTGCCTGTAGAGCACATGCCTATACATACTACTTTTGTCCGTGTACTTTTTTCACATTACTGCCAAATTCATCTGCAAGTTTGTTTCATATCTTAGCAGTCTTCCATGATCATCAGCATCAGTATGAATGAGAAACACATTGTTTGATAGCCTGCAGGGTGAAGAATTTCCATATGATACACTTCAATATTTGTCTTTGCTCATAGTCCTTAAGTTACTTTTCAGTCAATGCACAATTACTACATATGAAACAGCACAGACCAAGGGTGACATTAATGAGCACAATGTCCCAGCACCTCATACTCTGGACAGACTTAATCCCACTGATACGTTCACACCCATCTCTGACCTAGGTGGTCTAAAGTACTCCTTACAGACAGTGCAGGAGACAGGCATTTCTAGGACAAAAGTCATCAGACTTATTTTAGATGTATACTTTAGGACACCTGTATTTAGGATGGATTATTCCCTGTAACTGTTGTTCTTCTCCAGTGGCTAGGCAGAAACTGAAGAGTCTGGCTCTTGCTATCAAGCACCTCCTCTTCCATTCTCCTAGTTTGGAAGCTTTTGGAACTCTGTGAAAAAATAATCTAACTGGCTTTTCCAGGAGCACTGTAAGAAGAAATGAAAATGAGGCGTGATTTATCTGACAAAATGTGCCCACTGGTGCAGTTACCCACACCTGAGATAGCTATCACAGGCTCCTTTGCTGTCCACAGATGAAAGTATGCACTTTAAGGAAGCAGCAGGTCTACTCATCCCAGAGTAGATATTTAAAAATAGATCATACAAGTAATGTCTTGGAAGTTCCCGTGACCTTGTTGACTGTAGGGGAAGCCTGAGTGGCACAGCAAGCAGGTGTAAAATGGCCATCAGAACTGATCTCTTCCAGATCTGTTAACCTTTAAAACTTTTAGGTCTTAATATCCAATCTAAGATAGTAAGGAAAAGCTTAGGGTAGCTGGTAAGATTTCAGCTTTGACAAGTGTGACTGGTGCAACAATGCATTCAGAATCACAACAGAAGATATTTCTGTATAGGTCACTCTAATGCTTGATTTTCAGAAGTCACATTTGGATTACAACTGTGAAAATTCAAAAATGCAAAATAATTCTGCATGTGTGGAGAAAAGTTGTTTTATAGTAGATCATTCACAAGTATGCTTTATGAACGTTTTGTAGTTGAATGGCAATGTTCACGACTACCGCATTAGACAAAATAAGCATTGTGAATCACAGACTCATAGAATTGTTTGGAAGGGACTCATAGAATATTCTTGAAAAAATATTTTTAAATATATTATTCCAAAGAAATTATGTGGCTGTCAGAGAAGCAGTCAACCTGCAAGTTTGATATAACAGTACTGTATTAGATGCTATATATGATGAAGTAGTATGTATTTCAAAATCTTTTATATTACTATTTCAAATCCTTAGACAGATGTTTTACTTTTTTTTCCTGTTTGGCAGATATCTGTGGTGTCAGGAAGTGTTTGGTATGTTTTAAACTCAGTCCAGTTGGCACAAATAAACTCCTGAGCTCTTACAATCTGCACTGAAAACTTTTAAACCAGAATTAAATTAAGATTAAATTCCTTGCATGGATGGTTTATACAAATGAACACGTACTATGGATTCTAATCAAAAGGAGAAAAGGTTTTTCAATTTGTTCTTGGCAATTTTAATGACCCAAGAGATTTTGAATTTCCAACATGTATCTTTTGTACAATACAATTAAGCTTTGTGGCTAGCACACTAATTTAAAAAGAATGGTCTCTAGTTTACTAGTAAATAAAATATAGTTTAATATACCTGAATACAACAGATGCTATATGAAAGCATCTGGAATAGTAAGTGTAATTCAGATATTCAGCAAGAACTCAGTATTCATTTTAACAAAAATATGCTGAAAACAAATACACATAATCTGATTATTGTACTCATAATGTGTCTCATTTCACATACACAACAAATTTGT
>JBCJKH010075304.1:0-21186 GCA_039877255.1 Loriculus beryllinus | reverse complement strand
TGATTCATGTAATTGTAATAAAGGTGATGATCGGGTCTCTTGTCCTGAAGTACTTCTGATGGCATCAAGAGCTTGTTAGAGTGCTCAGATGCAACAGTGAGGCAGCGTACTTGAATACTGGCATGTGACCAGTGTCACTTCTGTGCTCCATCTCAACTCCATATTGAATGCCTCAATACATACCGGCTGCCTCAGGAAACCTGTTCAATCCCAAAAGGAAAAAAAAAGAGCAATCTACATCAAAATCTTTAATATCTCTAAAACATTGTTAAATATTTATAAAACATTGTTCCTGGACATTCAACATCACAATGTTCATAGAGAACCAGTAACAAGGCATTGGAGCCAAGTAATGGTTCATGGTGGATTCTGCTAATTCAACTCAAATTTCTGGCTTAGTTGGGATTCAATAGACACGGGGAGCCCCCTCACTTTCTTACATTGACTTAAATATGGATGTTCACTGCAAGTTTCCTCCTGCCAGCTGGGTTTTCATAACAGCAGGAATATTTGAAACTAAAAAGAAAATAAAAGCCTCTTGGCTTCTATAACCAGATTGAAAGATTTTTGGTCTTAAAGTTGAGTCCAAAGTAATGAAGTTGGAGAGAACGCTTCCAATTTCTTTTGCTGGGCACTGAATCAGGTCCTTGGAGCTCAAAAGCACAGAGGGGAACATGAAACCAGCTACAGAATTTCCATCTTGTTGGACGGTCTGACTTTTCCCAATTTTATTTTGTCCTACTTTGGAGAAAAATTGATATTCGTAAAAAACTAAGCAGACTTGCAGTTCTAAAATGCCTTCAATTATTTTGCATTAAACTGGAAAATGCAGCATAATAGCCTCTCAAAATAAAAGGAAATGAGAAAGGCAAAAGTCAATAAGAAAATGTAAACAAAATCAGGTCATCGATTGCTTTGAAACATTTACAAACAGATCCGTCAATGGTACAGTTGGGATGGGAGTAGTCCAGCAAAAAATTATTCTGATGGAACTTCATTTTTCCAAAGGAAGTATAAAGGCAGTAGTCTTGGCACAGTAACCCTCATACCCTAGACATTGCCAAGAGCCTTTCCTGAATTACAAAGGTTCAGTTGCTCTGCAGGGAAAGGGCAAGGAGGGTGTTATGCCAACTTGATAACACAAGGCCATTAAGACACCATTTCAATGTTTGGTTTAAATTAGAGAAGTCTCATTACTACACAGTATTACTGTATGTAAAGATGGGGACTTTAAAGGCTGAACTTGCCAGACAGGATTTGAATCCTGAAAAGCTCTTGCCAATCCCAGCTAGTCAGAACCTGATCTTGGATAAAACACTTTTACTCAAAAGCACCTGAAGCCTAAAGTGGTCATAGAGAAAAAAACCCAACCATTGAGGAAAAAATCCCTGCTAAATCACAGCATCCTCTCTGCACCTGTTTCCACCTTCTTCCAGGATTTTATGCTGCCAGAGAATTGGGCTTTGGCAAAATCAAGAACTTTGCTTAAATGTATCAGAGACTTTTGTGACAAAAGAAATATCACTACTTGTGAGCTTTAAATGCAAGAAGGTGTGGTTTTATGTAAGAAAAGACAAAGTGGTCACGAAAGATATGCTCTTAGCTTACACTGCTTAGCTTTTTGACAGGCAGGTAATATTATGTGCTATAACTTGAGTGAGAAAATACAGCTGGCTTGGTACAGTACAGCACTTGGGTGAAGTCTAAAATCAACAGGAAAACTACTCATTTGCAGGTGAAGAAACAGAATATTGTGAGTGACTCAAGTCACATTTCCTTTTGCCAGAGAACTGTTGAAAAGTGGTGCCTGGGTGGCACTTGCAGACCTGCTGCTGCACAGACGGCAAGCGCTGGTGAGTAGCAAGCCTTTGAGCTATAGCCTGCTCTCACATAGATACATTCCAACATCCAAAAATACACCCTTTTTAATTTCTTATTTAATAGTATTGGCACATTAAAGTGTCCTGAGAATGCAGTGAATCATATATATACATATGTATATGTTTAAAGACTTTAAAATTAAAAGACCGCATATATGCACACACACATCATCATCTATGTTGGTTTGAATTTTTGCCCTGGCTTGGATTGTGCCAGTTGGATGGTGGGTTAATGTTAAGCATCATCATATAAGACTAGAAATTCAAGTGTATGTCTTCAGTTACTGGAGTGTCCTTAATACTGAGATGGATTTGTACAATCTAAAAAACATCTAAATAATAAACATCTTGGGTCAAATAATTCCTTCATCAAATGACTTTCACATCAGTGTCACAGATGTATTACAGAGCATATAATTCACAGTTCATTTTCTGGGATAATCACACAATTAGCAGGAAAATTGGCCAATTTATCAAAAAATTGATTATGTTTGAGAGCATTATGCTAAATTCATCTTATGCTTACTTGAATTTTGGTTTCTGAACTGCCACTAGTAGCACAGATTAATGCCACTGCATTTGGCTCTAATCAAATCTATGGCTAAAACTTTTTGGAAGAAGTAGACAAAATTTGTTTTACCATTAAGCAGAGAAAGTAAAACTGAATTCACAGTTAGTGGAAGACTTTTCTGCTTGGTGAGGCAGTAGGATTTTTTAATCTATATTGGAAAGGGTTGGACACGCACAACTTCTTGGCTCTCTTCAGTAGACAAAAAAAATATTGCTGGTAATGTATTTTCTAGAAATACATAATAATGTTTAAGCTGAAGCACTTTATTTACCTCAAAAATATGATCAATCTTTGTTGACCATATTAGCCAACAAAGTTGACTATTGTAAAGTGAGACTATGTGCTAGAAAGCTCTTTGTAATGCTATGACTCTCTTCAGGGCACTCAGTGCAACTTAATGTGGGTTGTTGGAAAGATATGTCAAGAGAGGAATAGGCACATAGATGAACTTTTAGGAAAATAGCTGAGAGACATTTCCAAGTTAGGGAAGCACAATACACTAAGAGATATCTATCAGTGTTAATACCCAGAATAACACATTGTAAATTCTGTAATAATACAGTCGGGAAATTCTGGATGCAGTGGTGATGGAATATAAAGAATCTAGTTTTACAGTGATGTACAGACTTTTTCCTATTGTAGAGTGAAATGAAGAAGCTCAGAAATAGGGTCGGGATCCTGGGCTAGTAATTCATATTTAAGAGAGAATAAAAACAACTAAAAAAGAATCATAGGAAATCTCAGGTTGTCACTCTGAGGTGGGAGGATAAATTGTGCAGAGATGTCAAATACTGTTCCTATGCTAATCGCACCTGCTTTAGTGAAGAGCAGATGACTGTGGCACGGAAAGCCCACAGCTGGAGAAGCACTTTAGAAGTAGCCAAATCTGAGCAGGTACATCTGGCAAGGAGAACAGCAGAATGCCACATGTGAGAGAATCAAATTGAAATATACAATTGAGTAATGAGCCAAGAGAAGGAGGAATATCGCTTGCCTATGGGAAAAGATATATTACATTCAAGATAAGTATAGTACCATCAGCACTGTGATCTCCATACTAGCATAACCTGGGTACGCTGCAGTTAGAACCATTCATTGCTCAAGATGTGCTGTGCTGTAATTAGCACACACAAGGTTGTGTGAGGTGAAGAAAAGAAGGAAAAAAGAAAAGACAACAATGTCAGAGTGCTTCAGTTTTACTGTGGAATGAATTTAGCTAAGTCAACCTTAGGCAGAGGTATAGCACTGATCTTGTAAATTGAAGTGTCTCTTCTTCTCTACATTTTTACCTCAGGAAAGCTGAGATGTATTAGTTACCCTGAGGTTAAAAGGAATACAACAAATATACATACAAAAAAATGTCTTCTTTAGCCTTAGCAAAAACAAGCAGTCAGTTTAATTTATTGTAAGGTAAGCAGAAAGGTTGTACCTAGGTAAGAATATAGCACTGGCCTTACATACTTAGCCAGAGGCAAGCACCTGAAGTGTCACCTTCCCCTTCAGTATTTGTAGTGACATTCTGCATTTGTTATTTTTCTCTAACAAACTCATCCATCTTGAGCAATGAAGGCAAAACCTTCTCCTGTTTTGGTTTTGGGGTCAAAGGCCAAGCTTTGAGGAGGTTATTAACAAACATATTTGGAATGAGTGTGAAACTGTTCTAGCACAAAAACAAAAGGCTTGGTTTTGACTCCCAAATTTCTGAGGATTTTTCTTTGCTTTCAGTAAACATAATGTGGCTATTTACTTTCTATTGAAGCTGTTTAACTTTTCCCTTGCTTTCAAAACTAATCAGTTCCCATATCCCCCTCCAGATTGCTTCTGAGAATGGAGTTATTCATGCAGGATAAAACTTGTATCTTGCTCTGAGGTTAGGGATCAGTACCTCTTCCCCAGGAGCTTCTGGAAATGAATACCCCAAACAGCAGCAGTCAGCAATTTCAAAACCAGGTCATTTAAATTAAAGGGGAAAATACAGGCTTTATAGATTAAAATGGAGACAAAGTTGTGGAATTCGTACTAAATATAACATAAAACCAGAACCAGACTAGACCTTTTTTGATACAATTTGTTGACTAAGCAAGAATAAAACCTTTCATAGCAGAAAAGCCAGCTTCTCTTAGAACTAGAGCACCATCTGTCAGGCATCTCCCCTGAAACTGTGTGACCTTCTTCTCCCCTTTTAATGGCCTTGTGTTAAGGTAAGAAGACTCTTTGTTAGCAAATGGGACATAAGGATAACTAACATTTGCATATACAGGGACTGAAATACCTTTCGAACTGAACTGTTAATGGAGTTTGGACTGAGACCACAAGATTTACTTTCTACACATATTAAAAACACTTTTGCATATCAAATGCATTGAAGACTAATTCTGATCCTCTGTAGGGGCTGTAGAAATTATAATTAATAAAGCCTGCCTATGTAGTTTTCAAACTCTCAGGAAGGTACAGCCTGAGTGACAGGTATTCAGCTCACAGCAAGATCTCTTGAGAGGTTAACAAGTTGGCCTAGTCCAGCTGGTACCTTTGTCCTTCCAGCTTTATCAGTTTCGTATCAGCTGAATCTTATTTAGAGCATAATATTAATCTGCTGATGACAACATATGGGTTAAACGCATCACAAGCAGAAGCTGTCAAGTCTAAGCCAAATTACTGGAGGAAAAAAACCAGCACAGGAATGTAGAATATGAGGCTTATGATTATCACATGGAATGCAGTGGTTATATCCTCAGTGTCTGTAAACAAGTTGATTATTTTCACCAAAGCAATCACATGTGTCAAATATCTACAATGGATATCTGCCACAAAATGCAGCAAACAAATCACTTGTGCAGCTCAACCAGTATGGTTTTCTGCTCCATTACTTAGTATAACTGGTTATTTTGATACCTTTCTTATGCTTTTCCCTCTCCCTTTACCTTTTACATCCATGGGCTGTTACCCATTCTTGTGATTTCAGTGACCTACAAAAAACACGTGACAGAATATGAAGACAGAGAAAGAAACAAAATTAATTTACACCCATTTAAATTACATTAGAATTAACAAGTGACCTTTTACTTCACTCATTTTTAATTGAAATTCAATCTATTGGTACTCAGAGGAACACATAGGGTGTGATTTTCAACACTGGCTCAATTTTTCCAGCTTTAAGTGTAATTTGCCTCAGCAGGGACAAAAAAAACTATGTAAAGGCAAGCCAGGAAGCTCTTGAAAATTGCACAGTTTGTGACAGATAAAAACACTGATAATATTTCCATTGAAATCACTATGCTTCGGAGATTAGTCCTGAGTACCAGCTTGCAGCTGTAATGGAAGTGACAACAGCAATATGCATGAGGCTTACAAATCGCTGCCCAAACCCCCAGCACCCTGGTACCATATCAGAAGTTCTCCTTTGTGTTATTGTTACCTGGAAGAGAGGTAACACGAGCTTGAGCATTACATTGAAGACTGTGGTAAGAGGGGGACCAGTATATCCACTATTTTATAGCCATCTACTAAAAAGATCTGGAGACAAACAACAAAATGCAATCACCCCCATAGTATTGGGAACTAAGCCTATTTAAATGGCCCCAGATCTTAGAAAGGTACAAAATCACTTCAAAGCAGAAGTCTGTCAGAGTATCTTGGATGGGAAAGATGCTATACTGGCTCAGACTCTCAGCATTAATGGTAGTGTTGTGCAATTAGGCTAATTTATCAAATTGTAGATTTGGATCAGTAGACCTGGGACAACCAAAGACCCAGTTATTGACTGTATCACTTAATGATCAACATGATAGAAAAGTTTTTTAATAAAAGCCAATAATACACAAAAGATAAAGATTTAACCTTTTAAAGACAAACATGGTTGTGATCTTCACTAGTATGTTCTTTACAATACATATGCAAAGGTGTCATACACATCCAGGGACAAGCTCATCTTCTATTCTACACTGACACGCATGTTGAGATCAGCTGTGTGTTTGTTCTCCCCAAGCAGTGGATCAGTGCTGAATCCATCACTTTTGATGGCAGCTTGCCTCACATTCCTGCACTATAGAGTTGTTACTTGTTAAAAGATGCAGAAAACCTCTGTACAACCAGTAACACACTGATGACAAAGACTTGCCTTCATCCCAGATATCTGCAGCCATCCCAGGACTCATTTTCAGACACGTGCATTTCCTTTTTAGAGGACTTCTGCTCAGCCTGAATTTAAGCTGTCCACAAACACCATCTGCCTTTGCAATGAGCACTGTTCCTATTCCTTTCTGGGCTACCGACAGCCCACACTGGGACCTGGAAACCAAGCATGTTGCTGTGCAATCCAACAGATGGCTGTCTTGCATTTCTTTCCATTAGCAATCACATTTGCTTCTGAGGAACAACTGTCGCTGTTCTCTGGAATCTATTTTGCATCATGATTCTACATGATTTTGCAAAAAGAAGGAATAAGAAATTCTCTAAAGCCTTCTGTCTTCTATATGGAGGAAATTTCAACTGACATGACTGCTTCACTATTTAGATATGAAACTGCTATACTAAACATTCATTTTTTTTCCTCATTAAGCCTCATCAATGACAATACCAGATTTTTTCTGCTTTTACTTAAACCTTTGCAGTCTATCTATACTCAGCAGGATTAAAATGGTCAATGCACATAGATACAATCATCATCCAGCATAACTAAGAGTAGTACCTGCTCTATACTACCTTGAAAATCAGAAAAATGATCCAACAGATCTATCAGACCTTCAGAATCTGGAAGTCAGCAGTTATTTATGGATCCTAAACAGATTCAGTTAAATACCACAAAAAACAGTGAATAATTTTGTCATAAGTACTGTCAGCTCATTCAGTTATTATTTGTGGCTTATTAGTATTAACTGCATATGTGTATCTGTATGATGAATGTTTTCAGCCCTGAAAATGTTTATGAATCCTAAATAATTCACAATATCCAGTGAATAATAACCCATGCTGAAAAGTAATATCGCAAGTCATTATGTGTTAGATGATTTTGGTTATTTTCTCATTTTAGCAGACTAAATTATCTAAACATAGTGTAAAAACAGAAGACTTGCGTAAGCAGACAAATCTAATGCCTGAAAAATACCAGATTCTTAAAGAAATAGTAGCAGGGATAATTCATCAAAAACCTTTGTAATAATTTTTATTTGAATTGGAAGGGTTAGAAGAATTTTTTAGCAATTAACGCACTCATAGAAAAACTTATCAGTTCAGAAACAAGACAAAAGGAAAACAAAAGATTAATCAGTTCAATAGTTCATCAAGAATAATCTTGAACACTTCTAGTCCATAATGGACTTAAAGATTTGCAATTAATCACCATTGTCAGAGTAAAATCCACCCTGTTCTTTAGGATTTAAAATAAATTAGACTGCATTCCAGACAACTCTATTGTTCAACAGACATAATAAACACAACTTGAAAGAGTATTTAATTCAGGTTGGTGGACAGAGGAGCTAAAGACAAGCTGGAACATAGTGCTTACAAATACTTGCATGGATACTGGTTACGTACTCTGGGGCAGTTCACATGGTATCAGTTCCTTGTCTTGCCTTCTCCTCTCTCTTGGTAGGGGATCTTTTTTGACATTGTGGAGGCCAAGCATGAACATGAGGCTACTGGATGAGGTCAGAATCAGAAAGAAAGAAGCAGGTGATGATTTTGCAGAGTGTCTTTGCCTGGAGCCTTTCATCAGAATCCAGTCACTCCAAGTTGCTAAAGACTGTGAGGATGATGATGAAGAGTGTGGATGCTCAGTCACTCAGAGGATGACTGCTGCTCACAGTACATTCACATGCTGGTGAACAAGAACAGGTAGAAGACCAGGGATGTGCCACTGGTTGCAGTAATGATAACCCAGAAGTCCCTATGTTCCATGTACCCTGACACTTCATTCAAAAAAAATATTTGGAAATAGGAGAGTGAATAACGATCCCTGGGTTGAACCAGCACAGCTATTATTATGATCTTATACTCCTCTAAATGGAACTCAGATTTCTTCTGCAAATGGAGAGAAGTCAATCTTACTTTTATGGGAGTGCCTGTGTGCATTTCTTGAAAGCATGTACTGCACAGCAGGTGTTTCATCTGCAATAATCAATGGCCAAATATTTTTTTTGTAGCACTAAAAAGAAATCAAAGCCCAAGTTTTTACCGGAAAAGTATCTAGTCCACATTTATATAACACCAGAATATATTAAAAGACACTGTATTTGTGGAGTGGAACAACCACAGTTAAATTGTTCCTTGTCCAATAGTTGACATAGCTCATAGTCTAAGGGAAAGTTTTATGGTTTACATAAGTCCTTGCACACCGGGGACTCAAAGCAAACACCAAGACAATCTTTGCTGGGAACAAATCCCTTTTGAGACTCTCTGCAATTCTTAAGCCCATGGTCTCACTATCTCACATACAACAGGCTTCTTCCTTGTATGACTTATTTCAACAGAAGACTGTTTCTAGCGCCAAGATTTTGGAAATTGTCCAGACTGCCGGGTTCTGTTGAAGCTCCCTGACCTCTTCACAGACCCTCATCACCATAGCTGGCTGATACAGCGACTGATAGTCAGTCTCTCATCACAACCAGTCTGTCACCCACAGACGAATGATCACAGCCCAGTCTCCTTAACATATTTCAAGGTTACCTTGGCATCTAGATGAAACTTAAAATCCCTAGTAGTCAAAAATAACTTCTGGAATTGGCTGTGGAGAAGAGGGACATTCTGCAAGTCTTCTCTGTAAGTCCATTGAAGAGGGCACTATGGAAGTGGCACCCTGGGATGTTGCTAGGGCCCCAATCGGTATGAGTACTTATTCATTCCAGTCTTGATGGACATTACCAATAGCTCTTTCTACACATTTTGCATTTACAGTTAGTGAACTCATAATGGAGCTAGCAAACCTTTTATTCTTGCTTTAATTTGCTTTCACATCAGTTTGGCTAAAACTTGGGATTTCCCCACACATTCTTCATTCCTTCTTTTGTCAGATTCATTCCTGCTTCAGAGTATTTTAACTTTCTAGTTATCTGAGTTAAAGCTAGTGAGACCTGCTGGTCTGGCAAGTGAACAGACTAATACTACATTTCTAGATATGGACAGAACATCTCATACTATGGCACAGTCTTCAAGACAGTGCTCCCCATTCCCAGAGCTCTTAAGATTCTGCAGTTATTCACAGCCCTCCCCAAGAATTAGCTTTCCCATCAGGAAATTCTTCACAGTTTTTGATGTGGGGATGACTTGCAGTTTGCATTCCTTGACCTCCTCATCAGGATATATGGTGATTCAGCAGACCGTTGTCACTGGAGCTGATTTAAAAGCTACAAGAGAGGAAATTATGATTTGCCTACATGTCTGACACTGCTCATTTTAAGAGTGTCGATAATATTTAGGCTGTTATGAACAGATTTTTCTCTGTTACTTGTGTTCAACTATTTCAGATTAAGTACCAAACTACAAGAATCTCATTCCTAGATACAATACGGTTTTGCAAGACTGTCATGATAACCACAACCCAGTAGGGGTCCAGCAATACCTATAAGGATGAAGACCACATGGATTATTTCAGAAATTAGGTAGCAGAAAGGGTCTGTATGGAAGAGATATCTTGTAGTAACTGTTGTCATAAGAAAGAAGTAGTTTATCTCTCATCTCTCATTCTGTAGAAGTGCAGGAAGATCACACAGAACTACACGTGCTTTCTGACAGCAGAAATCTTTGACCATACTGGTGTAGTTTTCCAAGAAACCAGCTCTGGTATCTCACCTCTCTGCTGCAGCACTGATGTATCCTTTGTTAAAGACAGGACATCGTTCATCTCTCTCCAAGTACAAATGTCTTACAAGTCAATTCTGTGCTTAATGCAAGCTGACAAAAGGAGGTTTATATACTGTGCAACAATACCCACTGCCACTCACGCGGAGAGAAGATACTTCAAGGGCAACCTGCTCCTATGTGACACAACTACTGCTTTGGCAAACAGAACGGATGACTTGCAGCAATAACGCTGTTCCCTGCTTCAAGTCCCTCAGCTAGACCGTTAATTTCTATCTTGTGGCACATTTGAAGATTAATCGGCATCTTAGCTTGCAGTGGTGTGGCTAATTTAAACACAAACGCAGTGCAGAGAGTAGAGAGCTTGAAGGGGAAAGCCGATGGGCCTTGGAAGCAAAATTATTTGCAAAACCTGAAAAGGAAATAAATAAAAGTAAATGAGTGATCTATTAAAAATACATTAATGGCATCTACAAATTAAATTAAATCTCAGATAATCATGCTAATAGCAGGGTCTCTGGTGAGCATTCATGCTTAATTTTTCCTTGTATTTGGTGGAGGCATATATTAATTAAAACGTTTATATAAGGTAGAGGCTTGACAGGAACACTCTGTGCAGCCGTTCGGAGGGGAGCTGCTCTGTTAAACAGCTATTTTAGAAGAAAAAGCCTTTACTGTGTACAACAAAGGCAAGACTATTCTTCAATAAATCTTATTTAAGGCCTGTGTTTTCTAAATATCCTCTGTGACTAGAATTGGATGGAGTAGGCTGCTTTCTACAAATGATATAATACACTTTCCTTCCCATTGTTTAGTTAGCTTGTACTGGAAATAAACTTTCATCTTACCCTCCCCCTTGCTTTTACCCCCTTTTTATTGTTAACCTTTTATTAAATTGTTGAACATCCAAGAACAAAACCAGACGATCTGATATGTCAAATGTATTGTAAAAATGAGAAGGGCGAAGCTAAACACACATTCAATGGTGGGCATGAAAATATTATCAGACTTTGAGGCAGAGACAAACCAAGACCATGTGTCACTAATGAGACTATTCAAAGTAATTCTGATGAAGTTATGATTCTATTGTCATCTAGTACTGAGAAGAAAATGCTTAGCATTTGAAAAAAGAATAGTTAATCATTTTGCAGCTCTTTGGGGCATTCTTTCAGGATTTTCCTCTTTGTTCTACTTCCCTTTTCTTCCTCTCCTTTTTTTTTTCCTCTCATGTTTTCAACACAAGCACTGCTATGAAAACAGAGAGGATTAGAAGTTGTCCCTGACACACTTCATTGTAAGGTTGTTAGTTTTGTCTTTCTTCATTTATTAGTTTGTATTCTGTATGAGGCACCTTTTAGCTGCCTAGAATGAATCAACAGGAAGGTCACATGTGTTTGTATTGTACGCTTGCATTTTTAAGCTTGTTGGGAACTCAGTGCTTTGCTATACAGGAATAAATGCTGGAAAGAACACCAACCATGCTGTAAACACTATTTCATTATGTGAACTGTGTGTGAATTGTACAGGCTCCTCAAGCAAAAGTTAATCTTAAAGTCCTGTTGCCAATACTGTCATAATTAACTTAGGGTAACGACGACAGAAGTCTCAATTCATGGTACCATTTAAGTAAGCAATAGCTATGTAAGATAAGTCTAACTATAGCTATGTTGCATGGAAAGAAATGAGCACTGCAAAAAGGCACTTAGAGAAATAAACAGGGAAGATGATGTATGGATGTAGCTCTCTGAAAACTCAGATAAAAAGGCCTGCCTGTGCAGTCCATTATGCTTGTAAGTCAAGGATGGGTTGCATGAAAGCAACTGTTCAAGTTTAACACAAGACTTGATATTCACTACAGCTCATGAGAATGTCCACTTCCCCATGCCTTTTAAAAACTACAGCTGGGCTTTACAATGAGAAAGGTTTCTCAGCAACATTGCCCATTTCTTTAACACTGCAGAATGTACATAAGACTACTGTGTGCCTGAAGAATAGAACACAAACTCAATGCCCTCTTTGGGATGGGGTAGGAGAAGGATGCAACCATTCCAAATCCCAAAGCCTTTCTCACCTGGTGGTGAGCTCCACAAGCTCTTACTGCTCCTCCCTGAGAAGATGCACCACTCCTATGAAAGAAGAATTCAGCACTGATGAGGCCAGGAAGAGGGAGCAAGGAGTGCTGTGCTCCAGATCCTGTCTTAAGTCTTGCTTGCGTGCTTTGTATTAACATTTACATTTTGCTTGTATGGCTCCAATATTTTTAATTCTATTTTCTTTACTGTTAAAAATAACATGTTATGGATGCTACATTTTAGGTCTATGGCCAGTTATATCTCCTTTTTTAACCCCACCTTTGAAAGATACATTTACTATTTTTCTCACTCCTCTTTGCAACCTGGCACTGCAGACAATACCAAAGTCAAAGCGCAGCCAGAACATCCTTTCTTGTTTGAAGTCAAAGAGTTGTAAGTTAAATTCATTCCATATTGAAGTTCATAGTTAGGCTTCCACTGACTTCCATAAAGGTAAGACTTTTCCCAGTTATTTCAATCTACGAAGAGGTAAATCTAAATTTTCCTTGGCTTTAAAGAACATTCAAATTACAAGTAATTATAAATATCAGGCAAAACCGCCACAGTTGCTCACCTAGAAGAAATGTTTTGAATGTTGATCAATCAGGTTCTGCTTTTCCATAAAAAGGACTGTTCAATCCCAATTTTACAGATGTATTGGTAGAGTAGGAATACGTATTCTGCAGCTTCAAGAGCTTATTCCAGCAATAATCAAGCACAGAACTCCAAAACATTCAGTATTTGCCTATGATTAACATACAGCACAAGTTGGCCTATTTCGCAGACTTCATTCAACAATAAATTCTGATGATGCAGACACATTGAGGAGGAAAACTGACTAAACAATAAGAAATAAATGAACTACCAGTCTGCCTCAAAGTGTTAGTGGACTGGCATTATTAATGGTGTTTTCTCAATTTCATTGCTGGGCACAATGCTGCAAGAAACATGAAGTCCAAGCTCACTACTTCATGTAATTTGTCATCTTTCTAACAAAGTTAATGGATCTATATAAGTTTTCCCCCCCAGGTGAGAATCTGACCAAACATTTAGACATGTCATTGCTTTGATAAACTTGCAGTATAGAAAGGATGGTGGCATAACAGGCAGAAGCCTTTTTGAGAAGGCAGAAGCAGAGACAACTGTAGTCTGTCAGCACAGGTGAAGGAAGAGGGGCTGAAGAACAGAATACTAGTGATAAGTACCAGAATTTTACTTCATTAGCAGAGTGAGGCTTTTTGCTGGCCATTTTACAATTCTCTCATTTGACTTGTTTACTGATAGAAATGTTTGCCAAGGAACTTTGGAAAAATAGTGACATATGAACAATCTGTTGCGGCATATTGTAGTGGTGGTGTTTGTGCTGCTATAGTTACTAAGCTTTTAGCATTTTTTGTAATTTGTCTTGAAAAAGCTGGAACTTGGCATGAAGTTTTAGGGTGCCTCCATCTTTAAGTCAGATGGTTTTCATATTTTTCATTACATTTCTGTAGGGGTTTTTTTCCTGAAGAAAAGCCTGGAGATAAGCTGTGTCAAGGGAAAGAAAAAAGCCTGCTCAGATGAAGAAAGCAGCAGAAGGTGGCGAAAGAACCCTAAATGCATTATAGTATGTGGAGAAACAGGTGTAAACTTCTTTTCAAGGTGGGAAAAATGTTTGCAGGTTACTTATGTCTTATGGAACTGCAAAATTAATCAGGTTATGCAAAATAAAAAAAAAAAAAAAAGCCCTTGGGATTTTACTTTCTTTGGTTTCAGATCTCACAATGATGATTTATTTCAAAGCTAGTTTTTTTTGTACAGGACAGTAGCTTGGCTTAAATCCCTGGTTTTCAGTGTGTTCATTAGATGGACTCCATAAAGAAAAAATCTGCACACTGAGGGAAGTGTAAGCTTCACATATTTTAACTGTGGTCAAAAAATTGGTACAGGAAAGTCCAAGGATGAAATGCTGTACAAGTACTTAAGAAAGAATGAACTATGCCATCAGCAACACCACCAAGAAAGACTGAACAAAGAAATATGTCTCCTGGTTCTGTCTGATTAGGAAGCCCGAGCTCTGCAGGGCTAATACTGACCTGTAAGGTACTTGCACTATAAGCTTAAACCAGAACCTCTTGCTCAAGTACTTGAATTGCCATGTGGCTCTGCTGTGGTGGGACATAAAAGTACCTACCAGAAACATGGACTGTACAAGTACAGCAGACATCTGTTGTAAAGAAGTCCAGGGAGGAACTGAAGAATGAGGAGAGAAATAGCAAAAAAAATCCCAAACAAAATTATCGCTGAGTAACCCAACAATAAGGAAAAGAAAGTACTATGTAAAAATCATCCTAGAGGGAAGCTAGGAAGCGAATAAGTGTGACTGGTGTATCTTACCCCATTTGGGAATCTTTCCCATCACTTCCTAAGACTCTTTATATGGGTAGCTCCCATTACTGCTAAATACATTAAAATATTAAGTTTCAGTCAGAAGACTCCTCACCTTCCCTGAACCACAGCCCACACAGAACATCCTACGCTTCTGCCAGTTGTCATACTAAACGCATGGAAAATCTTATCTGACATGTGTAAGATTAATAAGACATTTAGCTAGTGTTATGGAAGTCTTCCCTGCTTGAACTTCATGTCTTATCACAGTTCTGCAACAATTTTCTTGACACTTTGAACTTTCGATAGGTCTTTTTGAGGGAGAAGGAGGCTGAAAGACGATTATTTCAGTGCTGTTGATGAACTTGTTGACAATAATACTTGTTCTGCACAATGTGAGGAAGAAAATATATAGATGTTTGTTTGTTTTCAACACCTTGACCTTCTCTGTAGTTTAACAGGTGGATGCAGAGAGAAGTTAATTCCAGTGGCTTTAAAACGAGTAAAAAATAACTGAAAAATATAGTGTATGCTTAATCAACAAAAATGATTAACTCAAGATAATGTTGCTAGAGGTTCGGTGTGATGAAGTGGGATTAGGCATGTATGTGTATCAATAGGTATAATCTATCAGCATTTGTATGGAAAGAGTAATATCCATGATTATATTATTTGAAATATACATCCATGTCCATATATTGTTTACACTGAGATATTAACGTGTATATTAGAAACAAATATTAACCAAAAGAACAGGATAGTTTTTAGAAAGAAATTCCCCTGTTTAGGAAGTTTATTTCACAATATATCTTTTGATTTACTCTTCAGGAGCTCACATCAGCCACTGTAGTGTGCTGGATACCTATTTATGGACCTCTAATACTAGTCTGCAACATGACTTCTATGTTCTGCTGTTCCCCCCACCAGTCCCTGTCCTGCTGTCTCAAACTGTGAAACACAAATTACCCGTAAAAATGATAATTCTCTTATTAGTTTTAAAGGTCAAATCAAATGATGTGGAAAATATGCAGTGGTGTGACATATAATTTACATAATTGCCACAAAAACACCGCACTAAAACTGTGTGGGGGAAAAAGTAATAATAAAAATTATAAAAAAATCTTCATCAAGCTTCAGTGAGGAAAAGCCAGTCAGGCAGATTTGCAGTGAAAATAAAGTGTGGTTGAACCACTGACAGGTGAACAGCACTAGCAACCAAACGATGCTCACCACATTCAGTTCTGAATGTGCTCTCCTCTTTTTCTCACCCCTCTCCCCCAAATATATGGGCACAACATGAGGAAGAGAAAACTAGAGATCTCCTACCAATCCCGGATTTTAAGATGGTTTGTTTCTAGATCTGGAATGTAATTTTCATGGTCCTTATACAAGTGCAGTACCCTTGAGCGAGGGTGTGGACACAGAGATGACATTGTTCATCCTACCTGATGTCCCAGATGGTGTCACACAAAGCTAATGAGGTGTAAGCTGAGTCAGTCCAGGGGCCTGTCAGTCTCTAACATCCCCTTTGCAGGCATTGGTTTTCCCTTGCCTAGGCACTTGAAACAAGCAGGTAAGGGACTTTGTCTGGATGAAGGTGCTATCAACATTGCCCATCTCCTCCAGGGTTTGGCACCATGGACATGGTTTGTGGATCCTACTTCACCTCAGGACATAGTTCGTGTGGAGATAAAAAGGAGCTTCAACTACAGACCTAATGCAGGTCTCATGGAAGCTGAAGCAGCAACTGATATGCCTGTATAGGGAGGAATTAAACTCAGCTTGTAGCTTAATAGTGATTTCCTAAAAGCCCTCACTTACAGAAAACAGACCTTGAATAAACATCGCTTGAATCCATTAAAGAAAAACCCAAACCAAAACCACCACACATAAAACAATCTAAGCTATTTAAAAGCAAGCTGAGGATTTCTTCTAATGCATAATTTTTGTTTAAATTCATTAACTGGATGAGTTTGGCTGATGATTTTAGTGGCATTTTATACAGGAATTAAATAACTCAAAAACCTGGTAATAAACTTGACATCTGCTCATTTTTTCTTAAAGCTTAAGGTGCATCCCTCTCCTAGCACACCAGACAAGGCTTTCTGCATGGTACATCTGACAACTGAGACAATGATGCTTATTTCTGAGATTAAGACAGCAAGCTGTCCCTATACATGTCAATGAAGTATTAACTCCAATTACATCACTGGTTACTATGGCCCAGTTTAATAAGGCTCAGTCTTGTGTTCTTATATGTGTACTGAATTAGCCACACTTATGTCTATTTTGCCTTTATTTTTTAATATCACAAAGCCAGTCTTACTTTACTTTGATTAATTAAAGTTGATCTTGCCTTAAAATAATTAAGCTGATAATAGATGACTAGACGTTAGAAAAATGGAATAGGGTATTGAGGAAAAGGTGTTCTACTATATTGTGTCTCTGTCTTGGACTTATAACTCAGTTCATTTCACATCTTATGTATTTATCACCCAGACTCTTAATAGAACTATTTAATCAGCAGAAGTGAAAGAGATCACTTATTTAGTTGAGATATCACAAATTAATAAAATAAGCAATGAATGAGAAAATCCAAATGGTCTTTCAAGGCCAGAAACCTTGCTGCTTCTGAAGAGCAAAGCTCTGTTATGAAATAGAAGAGGTAAAATTCTTTTAGCTGTCAATGAGCATTCATATAATTCACTGACTATATTAAAGGAATTCCCATAAGATACCTGTTCAAGGTCAAGTTATTTTACATTTCCATATTAAAAAGAGGAAAAAATGTAATACAATGACACACAGAAAGAGGGTATCAGGTAATTAGATAAGGAACTTTTGTGATCTAGGCATTTGGAAAGCTTAGAACTGATTTTAGAAGTGAGCAATACTGCTCATTTCTTTATAGGAGCATAAAAATACAGCTGAGCTGAGATATCCTGCTGTCGTGATCAAAGTCATCCTGCACATGGCTATCAGAGACACCACAGGCTGAAAAAAGTTATGAAAAATACTGATCAATTGCTAAAAAATCCTTAGTTATTAAATATTATCAGAAATGCATACATATAATTAACAATCATATCAGTTTTGTTTTCTCTAAGTACATATCAACACATCAATGCTATTAAAGCTTAGGAAACAAGCAGCCAAGTAGTGCGTATTCAGACACCAAATTCATACTACTCCATCTCTTCTCAACCCCTGCCTTCTGTTTTTGCTGCCTATTTGTTCTACCTTGTCTCTGACAACAGATTCTGAAGGGTGAGAGCTGTCACTTCTGATGTTAGTACAATACCCAGCACAACCAGGCCTGCAAATGTTAGAATAATAACAATAAATCATAGTCTGAAGGGACAGCTCAAGCAAGGGAATACTTGTCACAGAACAGCTGCAACTCTAGTGATATCTGGGCAACCTCTCCTGTACTGGCCACAAACACCCTGACAAAGGTTTAGAAGGGTCATGCTAAGAATGAGGAGCCCTGTGCTTCTCCCACTTTCCTTGGCTGACATCACATACTGATAGGGTTTTTGCATCACACTGCAGCTGTCCTATTAACACATGAATTGAGACCAGCTATGATTCTGCACAGCACTGGCTTGAATTTAAATATGTTCATTTTCTTGAATTTGAGAGTGATAATATTTGTAATAATTATTATTAACTTTTTATTAACAGTAGGTTTCTCACAGGCACTGAGGCCAATTTATAGACTTCCATCCACACAGATAGGAGGTAGAAATTAGTCATGCTTTTTAAAATATGTCATAGCACTGAAGTGTCATAAAGCAGCTTTAGTGTGAGTCTTGCTCACAGTATATTTCATTGATTGTGATAACTATTGATGCTGATGCTGTTCCAGCCCAACTGAGGAACAGAAGGTGTGGACAAGAGGTTTCCTTATGGCTGGTGCTGGGGTCAGAGCTGTAGCCAGGAATTGGTAAGACTCTGATCCTGTCACCTCTAGTGCCAGTCTTGGCGTCACCCTATTACAGAGCTATTTCTTGAGCCCATAACCTGAATTCTGCCACTATCATAGGATGACAAATATCATTAGAAGGCAGATTATAAGGTCAAACATTTGCCATTGGTTTCTACTATGACCAGGAATGAAGAGGCATGTGTACCGTATTTTATTCCCATCGACTGCTTTTCTTCTCTGCTATATTCTGTTTATTATCTGCAGGGTTTCAAGGGCAGACATTGTCTTTATGTGCTGTGCCAAACAACACGGCTCTAATCCTTGGGGATTATTAAAGGCTGCTGCAGGAAATAACACACACTTCTGAAACAGAAGAGATTGGGAACTGTGAGGCCCAATTTTAGATTTACGAATGTAAGATGACAGAGGTCCAGAGCATCACAGCAGTAACCAGTTGTTGAGGGGCCTGGCTGGGAGCCTGGGACTACAGGTAGCTGTGCAAGCCCAGTCAAAAGCTTTACAAATGGAACATTTATTGTCACTTCCTTAAGTGGGATAGAGAAGACACACCTAAAACAAGTAAAAGTTGCTGCTGAAGACAGTGGGAAATAGTTACACTTCTACCGGATCTCAAGATTAAGCAAGGCTTATTTTTCATTGTAGCTGGGTTCAGTATGGGAGCACACGAACACTATAATCTGTCTGTCATGTAATAGCTCCAGACGCGATTTAGATGAGTAAAAGAGACATTTCTGAAATGTCAGATGAGAAAACACACTGAAAGAAGACAGACCTATGCTGCAAAATGGAAAGATTATGTACTCACCAGCTTATACATCATTATTGATTGCTGCCAGCAGATCAGAACCAGATTGTACCTGAAAGACCAGCACTGAGAGAAGAAAAAGAGAAAAAGAAGTTATAGACTTCTTTTACAACAATTTGTCAGAGACTAAATCTCAGGTTTCCACATCACAGTATCTACCATTGGCTGACACCCATTAATAATGGTGTTTTCTCAGTAACAAATGAAAACATGCCCATTTTTTACTAAGCAAAAATGTTAAATATAATGTGGATGCATAATCTTTTTTATTAATAACACGGTATTTATAATTGTTTTCTCCACTTCTGCACATCTTGCTTTATGCAACATTCCTCTGCATTATAGAAGCTACGCCCTTGTTTCCCACCAAGGCTGATGACTAAACTGAAGTACAGTTCCCTTTCCCCTATCTTAAAGTGGCCCACATCAAACTAAATCCTTCCCCTTGAAGGCAGACTGCAGGCAACCAAGTAATTTCCAACATGAGAAAAGCTCTTGGATTCATCTGCTGTAACCTCTTATGCTGGGAATGACTGAGATACCTGGAAGATAGGTCAGCTGTATATACAGGATAACTCTTCACACTCTGAGACAGTGGGAGTGGGGACCCTGCACTGGGATTTGAGGTTATGACAGGTGTGGATTCCCTTTAGCTCTAGACTTGATTCAAACGATTTTTCTGAGAGCTGTCAGATGAGAAAACACACAGGAAACGTAGAAGAGAAACACAGCTGCTGTGTCCGACCACTGAAATGTTGCTATATGAAGATTTCCATGTGGACATGTTGAATTTAGGCATAAGGAAGCAGTGACAAAATGCTCCTGAATATGAATTCCCTAGTCAGCCATACAAGTGTATTATCCTTTGGAGGCTGTGTGTGTGATACCCACTGGATGCTATGCCGTCATGCAGAAGGATCTAGACAGGCTGGAGAGATGGGCAGAGAGGAGCCTTTTGACATTCACCAAAGTGAAGTGCAGGGTCCTGCACCTGGGGAGGAATCACCCCATGCACCACTACAGGCTGGGGGCTGACCTGCTGGAAAGCTGCTCTGTAGAGAGGGACCTGATAGACACCAAGTTGTCCATGAGGCAGCAGCATGCCCTCATGGCCAAGAAGGCTGATGGTGCCCGGGGCTGCACTAGGAAGAGCATTGCCAGGACATGGAGGGAGGTAATCCTCCTCTCTGCTCAGCCCTGGGGATGCCTCATCTGGAGTACTGTGTACTTGGTGTATACTTGGGAGCCCAGAACTGGACAAGAGGAACATGGAGCTCCTGAAGCAAGTCCAATGGAGGGCTACTAAAATCATTAAGAGTCTGGATCTTCTCATATGAAAAAAGGCTTCAGTCTAGGGAAGACTCAGAGGAGATCTGACCAATGTTTATAAGTGCCTGAAGGGAGGGCATCAAGAGGATGGGGCCAGACTCTTCTCAGTGGTGCCAAGTGAGGTATCAGGACAAGAAGCAATAACTCTTACAGTGTGTGCATAACTAAACTAGTTTTAGTGCATAAACTAAAACACCTCAACATGAGGAAAAATCTTCCTTACTGTCTGAGCACTGGAAAAGGCTGCACAGGGAGGTTGTGGAGTCTCCTTCCCTGGAAATATTCAAGACCCCTGTAGCAGAGTCATAGAATAGAATAGAATCATAGAATAGAATCGTTAGAGTTGGAAAGGACCTTAAGATCATCCAGTTCCAACCCCCCAGCCATAAGCAGGGACACCCCACACTAAACCATGCCTC
>JBCJKH010075303.1:0-49306 GCA_039877255.1 Loriculus beryllinus | reverse complement strand
TGTGTGCAGTTCTGGTGTCCTCAACATAAAAAGGACATGGAACTGTTGGAACAAGTCCAGAGGAGGGCCATGAGGATAATCAGGGGACTGGAGCACCTCCCATATGAAGACAGGCTGAGAAAGTTGGGGTTGTTCATCCTGGAGAAGAGAAGGCTGTGTGGAGACCTCATGTCAGCCTTTCAGTATCTGAAGGGGAGCTATGGGGATCCTGGAGGGGTACTCTTCATTAGGGACTGTAGTGATAGGACAAGGGGTAATGGGAAAATTTAGACTGGATATAAGGAGCAAGTTCTTTACTGTGGGGGCGGTGAGGCACTAGAATGGGTTGCCAAGGGAGGTTATGAATGCTCCATCCCTGGCGGTGTTCAAGGCCACGTTGGACAAAGTCTTGAGTGACATGGTTTAGTGGGATGTGTCCCTGCCCATGGCAGGGGGTTGGAACTATGTGATCTTAACGTCCTTGTCAATCCTAACTATTCTGATTCTATTCTATGCTTGAGTGTAGGTTTCCTGCTCCTTCTCCTTCTAGAGAAGATTTGAATCATTTTAGGTTACTCCTCTGGACCTCCATCATCTCTCTCACATGCAATAGTATTATACCATAAGCAGCAGTTATCAGCTACTAGAATGATGATCCAGAGGATGAGAGCCTTCAATTGACTACCTGCTTAGTGGATGTTACTTAGCAAAGTCATGACAGTGGTCTCCACCATCTAGTATGCTGCATCTAATACATTTGTTTCAGTTAGACAAGATCAGAGTTCAACACTGATTATGTGCTCTCTTAGCACATTTGGCATAGTCAGTACCATCTTACCTATAATGTACCCAAGCAAGCTTTTTAAATGTTGGCCAGAGCAATGCAAGGGTCATGTCCCTGACAGTCTACTAAAATTTAAGGAGCAATATGTGGTGGAATAAACAAACCTATATGTCATCTGTTGTCATTGATCACCAAACTTCCAAATAAACTCATCTTTTCTGGCTATATGTTTTTCATCTCTCATGTGACCAAAGTCCCACTATCATTTTCTCATTCTTATCCTTATTTTTTTCTGTAAAAAGAAGCACAAGGCTTTAGTGACACAGTTTCTTGATCTTACTCATGTTTGTACCCAGTCAGCTGAATATAGTGAACATATCTGAACAAACTAAGACTGTATACTTAAGAAACCTCCACTGAATTTTTAGTTTACATATTGTGATGGTAAATTAAGGGCTTAACTTTTGTCTGTCAATATCCAGGATAAGGTTAGTTAAATGTTTGAATTGTGCTACGATTACCTCAAACCATTTGTTTTTCACTTGTTTAACTTTGAAATATTTATGGAATGAAATAGCCTCACTTGTTTTTGGGGTTGGTTTTTTTCAGGGTTGGTTTTCTTTTTTTTTTCCCAAGACAAAATAGTTCTTTTTTTTTCTTTTCCCCTTTCTCTTTGTATCTGAAAACACTGAACATTTTATGGGTCCATGTTGCCTCTATACCACGGAGGTAATAGTCTGGTTTTAGGGTGCTCTTGCCATCCAAACTGTACTTTGGTAGAATTCTGCAACAGCAAATAAATATTTCTGATGACTGCACTTGCCAATCCCAGGCCATCAGGTCTGCACACCATGTAGAATTCACCTTTCTCATGCAAACTTTTCTTGGCAAGTACAGAAGGATGGACAGCTGTCCCTGCTCCTACTTCCAACTTGCAAGCACAACTACATTACTTGCCAACATCAGTGCCCTCAGCAAATCAAGAAAGGCACATCACCAAGGAGCCTAGGCTAATTCTCTTCCTCTTGCCAGCAGAATACATGAAGTAGACAATAAACAAAAAGTCTGTTGTTGGGGCTTGTCTTCACAGCACGGGGAATCCAAATTGTGTAACAACCTCTCCAGCTGCAACCTATTCTAGCTTATCTTTGGTTCAGTACAAATTTTGGGGCAAAAAAGTTGTCCCAAAATTCCTCCTAGGAAGCTGGGTATCACACACTGAAATCAATCACTGATTACTAGTCTTCATTATGGTGAGAGCTGCCATGGAGGCACTGCAGTTTCACAGCACTGAAGAACAGTTGAATTTGGAGGGCACCTCTGGAGATCGTCTTGTCCCACCTGTCTGCTCAAAGAACAGCTATATAGACAAACTGGCTCAGAGCTTTGCCCAGGTGGATTTAGAGTATCTTCAAGGATGGAAACTGCACATCCTTCGGTATTCAATCACTTCCACAATAAAAAGAAAAAAAAATAAATACATAAAATGGAGGATTTTTTCTTTTTCTTTTTTTTTTTTTTTTGTTTTTTTTTCTTTCAATGGAATTTCCTGTGTTTAATTTCCTGATAATTATCTGCTGTGCTTTCACTGGGCACCGGTGAAAAAAAGCCTGGCTCCACCTTCTTTACTCCACTCCTCAGCAGGTATTTATACACATTGAGCTTTCTCTGGTTGATACACATTGAGCTTTCTCCAGGTTGAACAATCCCAGCTGTCTCTTAGCCTCTCCTCATATGACAGATGCTCCCAAACCTCGCTCTACAATGGAGCCATACTCTAGTAAGCACATCTGTCTTGTACTGGTGAGCCCTGAACTGAACCCAGCACTGCAGATCCAACTCACCAGTACTAAACAGAGAGGGAAAATGATCATCTGAATGTGGTGCAATGTAATGTTCCTCTTACTTCAGCTAGGAAGCTGTTATACTTACTTACAGGGTCATGTTGCCAGCTCATGAGCAACATCTTTTGTCCAACAAGGCCTCCAGTTCCATTTCTCCCAAGAGGAGAAGAAGGAGCTAAAACTTTAATTACATAGCCTACAGTGCCTGAATATGTTCCTTCTGTTTAGTCCAAAATTTTGCCCAGATCATTTTAAAACCTCATTTAACAGCAGTTACTCCCTTCCCATCCTTACAAGGAAAAGCTCAGGGTCTCTGTCAAGTAGCTGCAGGCCACCAAAGGCACTGTAAAGTCACTTTACACAGATCCAGACCTGCTTTGCTGAGCCTCCAAAGCACAGTCCCTTTTTAAATACTATATGTCTGGTGGAGACCTCATTTCTGAGAGCTTGAAACCTCAGAGGCTAAGGAACTGTTGCCTACAGTTTATAGCTGCAGCCTCAGGGCAAATAAAGTACAAAAATATCGCAGAAATCTGTGGAAAATATATCATTCCAGATCATACCCTGGATTCTGCAGAACCAACCATACTGTGCTCCCCAAGCCTCCCTGTAGACATCCTCCATGTGCAGCATAGCTGCAGGTAAAATGGAATCTGAATCTGCTTGGAGACTGAGAATGCTCTGCACAGTTGGCCAATATTGATGTCCTCCTCAACCTAAAGATAAATTCTAGTTTCTTATGGGGATGCTTATACTGGATTAATTTCTCTACAAACTCAAATTTTGTTCCAGGATGACTGAGTGGAAAATAGCTTTGTACAGGAAAACATCTATTGGCACAAAAGTTACTCCAAGTACAAGAGCAGTAACGAGACTCTAAGGTCATCTGAAGTACTGGCAGTAAGCTGTAGGCTAGAATCAGCAGAAAGGAAGGGGAAGGAGAGGAGGAAAGGGAGGTCAATAACTTTTAAGTCATCTTGCTAAATACTGACTACCAGTAACTGCAGCTCCATGTTTTAACACTTTAGCGTACAGTTAAGAAACATGTTGAAACTTAAGTATAGCATTTTTTTTCTCTTGTTTTGTGATTTGGAAGACCCAGCCTCAGGCTGAAGGGCACAATTACCACTTTCCCATTTATAGGTTCAACCAGTAGTGAAGCCAACCAGACATCCCAGACACACATATGGAGGGGGGACATACAGACACTGACAGAGTCAGTCACACAGATGGCCACAGACAAGTCTTTGCCACATGTTGGACAAGTCTGTCTCTGACTTTGTTTATGGCTTCTGTGATCAGACACTGTTAAAGGCAGTGGCATTCTCATACCACATACATTTACAGGCTTCCATCTAGAATTGATGGATGAAGAGCTGGTGGATGAAGAAGGCATCTGTAGGAGATGATTCATCTGTTTCTCAGGTAAAAGCCTCAGGGACTAATTGCCAGTCTTTTGGGGTGTATATCCCTTTGTATTGCTTTTTTGAAGGGATGGAGATGAGTGGATCACATGCAACATCTAAAGTTAATCCCTCTCCCAGTAAAGAAAGGTAAATTCAGAAAAGCTGTTAAAAGTGGCAAATTATAAGGAAAGTGGACAGTATATTATAATGGACAGTAATTATAGTCTTCTATTTACTGGTGCAGAGTTTGTTTGTTTGTTTTTCCTGTATTATCTTTGGATAAAGTAAGAAGTAAAAAGCAAAATAAGAAAATTTCAGTAAAATACTGAAAATTTCAGCAAAATACTGATTTCAGTAATGTCATATGGAACTTAGTAAATCTTTGTCATGTACCGGGAAAAAGGTTTAGTCTTCACATTTTTGTGAATTGTGTTGCAAAACATTGTGTTTTTATTGAATGAATGATTGTATTTGATTATTTGATTATTTTATTAGTATGTTGTATGGCTCATTTCATCAAGACATATTTTTGTCTTCATAGTTTCAGACTTTTATTGACAAGCAGACTTTTCCTTGACTGCTTAACTGAAAGGAATAAAATCGTAAAATTCATAACTTAAGTGATTTCTGTTTATGGAGATTTATGTACCATAGAAACTAAAGGTTCTTTGGGGATTTTCATTCTTGTGTTTACCCTGTGTTATCTTGTGTTTATCTTATGTATTTATCCTATGTTTGTTCTATGTTCTTAGGAATGACTAATGAAATAAAAATGTACAGTGTCCTTCAATGTCAATATATTGCAAATTATATTAAAGCACTTAAAAAATAAAAAAATCCCCCAAAACCGCCCACAACACACACACACACAAAGCAACAAACCCTGCACCCTGAAAGCATATAAAATCAAGTTGTAATTAAAATTTATTGCAAATGAAAATGTCAGCCCCTCACAAAAGCACTTTCAGTGCTAGGAATGTGCACAATCCTCTTATTAATTTTGGTGGGTAGGTCATTACAGTTCAGTCAAAATATGCATCAAAAGAAAAAAAAAGCAAAACCATTCAGTGATATTCTATGACCTGGTTTGTATTCAGAAAGTTCAAGCAAATTATAATGGTACCTTTTGGACTTAAAGACATGGGAGATGCCCAACATGTGAGCTCGAAATCTCCTAACAGCTATCTTCCAGAGATTTCATTATTTATCTCATCACATTTCTTGACAGAACATTTTGCAAGTGGGTTTTAAGTCTTCAATCTGTGTATGAGTTTTACTGCATTTTAATTGCTAAGCAGCAAAAAAGAGACTTGATACTGAAACAGAACTTAATTTCAGGTCCAGTGGCATAGCTCTAGTGACTTTCTGGAGTCATGCTGCAGTGTGACTTAAATAAATTTCCACCAGTTTTCACTGGGTTTATCTCTGACTTTCTTCTGTTACTCAGCCTGCCTTTCTTTCCCTAATTTTTATCCAAGTCATTGATATAGGTACGATTATGTTTCAGATGATAATGTGGTTCGATTTTTCACTCCGTGGATGCCATTAGATAGATCCTGTATTCAGTGTAGCTGCAGACTAAATACAACAAAATGCTAGCCGTCTAAAGCAGCAAATTGTGGATATTAGACCTGTAGCTATTCAATGAGGAGCTCCTAAAGCCCAAAATTTTACTCTGTCCTTTCCTTTTTTTTTATTTTATAGATATTGTTTTGTCGATGAAGAAGTTCAGGCTATGTGACTGTACAGCTCAGTGTGTATCAGTGTTTTATCTCACTTGCCTTTCACACTCTTTCGGTCCCTGCTTGAGAAAAGAAAAATCATAATAGAATTACTATACAGCTTTAAACAATAACATTCATTTTACCATGAATTTTGTGGATTTTTTTTGTTTGGTTGTTTTTTGGTTTGTTTCTGGGTGTTGGGGTTTTTTTTAATATTAGCACTAGACTCTTCAGTATGCAAAAACCTGAACAGGTGTATGACTGTGTGCTCTTCAACAGTATAGCAACAGTCAAAGCAGGAAATCTCACCTTTTCCAATGAATGAGAAAGAAATTATGTTTAAGGTTATAGATCTGTTCTACTGCACTGAGGGAGTCTGTTAATGATACAATCTTCCTGTCTTTCCCATAATGGACTACCTGTTGTGGTTTAAGCCCAGGCCGTAAATCAGAACAAAGTCTACTCGCCCACATACACACTTTCTTCCCCCGGCTCCCGAAGGGATGGGAAGGAAAATCGAAAGAATTTAACTCTCACAGGTTGAAATAAAAACAGTTTAGTAACTAAGGTATAACACAAACCACTACTGCTACCACCAATAATGACTGATTGATGGCTTGGCGTTGTGAGAGAAGATTTAGGAAGGGCTTTAACCATGCTTACTACAAGCATGATGACCAAGGGCATATGGGGTATGCAAACTGTTCACCAATAATAATAATGATAAAGGAAATAGCAAGGGAAGAGAATGCAAGCACTCACCACCCACCGACCAATATCGATACCAAGCCCGACCCAGCAGAGAACCAGCCCTTCAGGGTAACTCCCAGTTTACATCCTGAGCATGACATCCTGTGGTATGGAATACCTTTTGGGTTAGTTCGGGTCAGGTGTCCTGTCCCTGCTTCCTCTCAGCTTCCTCTCCTCTCTGGCAGAGCATGAGACTCAGAAAGTTCTTGGTCAGACTAAACATTTGAGCCGTAACTAAAAACATCGGTGTTATCAGCTCTGTTCCCAGGCTGAAAGTCAAAAACACAGCGCTGCAACAGCTACTAAGAAGGAATAAAAAATGACTGCTACTGCTGAACCCAGGACAGTACTGTAATACACTAAAATTTAGAAGCAAAAAAAGCAAAACAAACAAACAAACAAACAAACAAAAAAAAAAAAAAGAAAAGAAAAATTAAAAAAAAGAATCAATCCACTTTGGGTTTTGGGAGTTGTTTTATTACTTTCAGTGATGTATGACACTGATGACACTTACAGTAAAAATATTAATAATTTTATTTGTGATTTAAAGGAAGTAGTTAAGATAGCACTAGCAGTAACCAGGAGCATATTTTGATCTCAAGTGGCTTAATGTACAAGCAGCTAGATGTATTATAGATCTCATCATGCATTTCCAAAATATTACAATTTACAGGAGATATTCCACTCTAAGCCACTATTTTGCCCTGATGCTTTCCTTACAGCCAACAGGCAAAGTTTAGTCCACCCTGATGTGTAAATCAGGAATGGTTGATTACCTGTCACAATGAAATCCATTTCTGCTCAAAATCAATTTGCAGCAGTACAGAAAAGAGTAATTTTTGGATAGAATGAAGACCTGGTTCAGTCATTTACATTTAGATCAAGATTAACACTTCTAAAGTAACCATGTATTTTTTTACTCATTCTTATAAAAAAATACTTTAATTTCTTTATTAAAAATATATATGAGATATATATATATATAGATAGATATATACATATTAAAATGCACATAGATACAACCAGGATTGGAACAATACTACATGATATATAGGGTTTTGCATATGCATACCTATATTTCTATGAACTATGTACACAGGAGCTGCACCAAACCAGATAGCCTTTTGGCCATAGACAAAAGAGCTTTTTCAAAGTGCTTTTTCAAGATGGAATATTTTAAACCAGGAGATGTAGCCCTCTAAATTAACAAGGGTTTCTGCCATCTGCTTCACTGTATGCAAAGAACGACCAGAATCTTGAATTTCTGGCAAGGTACCAGTTTTGAAAGCTTGGGCTACCTGCTGAAAACAGCAGTGAACACTTGGGAATAAGAGCAACTATTCACGTGTTTCCTCCAGAGCACATGGAGAAGACTGAGTGTTCGTGGGTTGCCAGTCTCATCATATAGGT
Organism: Loriculus beryllinus; assembly: GCA_039877255.1. Classification (NCBI taxonomy): domain Eukaryota; kingdom Metazoa; phylum Chordata; class Aves; order Psittaciformes; family Psittacidae; genus Loriculus; species Loriculus beryllinus. The sequence goes on along the minus strand of JBCJKH010075303.1, from coordinate 41,409 downwards.
AAATCACATCCAAATCAAAGCCAAAATATCAGATGGGCCTGCCCTGCAAGACATCATGGAACAATTAGTATTTCAGTAGCCTTCTACCCAAGGCATCAACATTTCAGACAGCAAAGGTTAAACACAAAGACTTATCTCAAGCTTCCAGGCTCATGTATCCTCTACAAACCGATTTGCCAAGTGATAGCTGTAATTAAATAACTGAAATTCTCATATCCCAGATGCTCTACATAATGTGGTTAAATTATTGTTGAGCCTTTTAATTCTTAGGTGCTCAGAATAACACAATTACATTTCCAGTGTTCAGGTCACCGTATTTTGCTCATTTTCAATGCCGAGAAATGAGGAGTTTCCAAGACTGGACATGTGACTGTTTCTGTAGAAGAATCTCTAAGATTTAATACCTCCATAGCTTTTACATTTCCAGCATACAACTTAGGATATTGGAAAAGCTATGAACCTGAATCTATAACATTTTTATTTTTTAAAGACAGCTTCCAAATCATAGCATAACTTTTCAGAAAACACTTCAAAATAGCCTGATAGATGTCCTAAACCATATTTTTGTTTGATATGTGTAAATTAAAGTTCAGCTTTACTAAGAATCAACTTTTTCTAGTCCCTGGTCTAGGAATGCAGCTGTAAGGTCATGTTTAATACTCTTATTAAAAGAGCAACTATCAAGGAAAAAGGAAAGATATATTATGCTTCAGCCTATTGTGTTGTTTCTGGTTTTTTTTCCTTTCCAACAGATTTCATTAATGTTGGAGAGAAGTCACAATGAAGAGACGAAAAAAATTAAAATAAGGCCAAAATACTAAGGCATCCCTGGGCAAAATACTTTTCTTCCTCAGATGAAGGAAATCCAATTTAAAACAAAAATATGGAGATGAAGGCATATTTCAGAAAACCATATCCAAATCTTTGCACAAAAGGGGCCTGAACTGCCACAGAAGAAACAGCCCATCAATCTTGCATTACCCTTTCTGACACAGAGATAACATGGGAGGCTACTAATGGCCACAGTTCTTATTAATATGCTTAGAAGGGTTTGCAGCACAAGAAGAAAAATAAAGAATCTGTCAGGATTTTTCTTTTAATCAAGCAAATCAGGTGAGCTATAGTTAATTATAATTCAACTTTAGCAAACCACGGTTGCTAAACACACAAAGACCTTGTGGTTCGCAAAGCTATAGCCAGTGGCTGAACCTAACTGATTTAAATATTAGAATTTAATATTTACTGTTGCTACATGTCCTCATGACTTAATTCATGTGAAAATTCAGGTGAAACTTCAGTGACAACTCTTCTTTAAATACATTTAGATAAACGGATGTATTTCATTCACGTTTTGGCTTTGGTTGGCTTTGTAACTGCCTGTAAACAATCCAGACGATTCATCAGCCAGAATGAGTGCAAATATTTCTGAAGATTTTGTCAAGCCTTCCTCACCTTTAAAATTAAAATCTAGTCCTGTTGCTTTTGAAGTTAAGGCATAGCCAATACATTTTTTTAAAAAAAAAAAAAAAGAAAGAAAAATAGCCATTAATTTTCTTCTTGTTAGTCTAAAACTAAAGATAGCCACAGAGATTCTCCACGAGAGGAGAATACAGACAGAAAGGCAATGCTAGTTTATCTTCAATGCATAGGCTACTTATCTTTAATTCTGCCTACACAGTTTCCTTACCTGTAATGAATGCTTTTAGGGAAAATTATATGCTGTGTTTTACGCTTAAGAGCCATCTCTAAACTATTACTTCACTTGCCTTTTCAGCATCATTAAAAACATATCAAAATATCCTCAAATTGATAGCAAAATCTCCAGATAGCACTGCTTAACATCCGCAGTTGTTACTTTCTTCTGCCATTCATTGATATAACCAGTTTCCATGAATTTTTGCACATTAACTGGGTGCAGGAAGCCAAGTGCTGACAGCGGGGGCTGCAGGGTGAGCTCTGTGAGGAGACACCGTGCTGCCCTGTGCCAATACTAAGGTGAAGGGAAGGAGGTGGAGGCACTCCAGGAACCTCCTGGAGAAGAGATTCCCCTGCAGCCTATGGGAAACACCACGGTGAAGCAGTTATTTCCCAGCATCCCATGGAGAGGACCACATGAGAGCAAATGTCCATACTGCACAGACAACCCGACACCATGGTAGGTAGACGTGCCCTGAAGGACTCTGCAGCCTGTGGAGAACTCACATAGGGCAAGGGGAAAGTGTGAGGAGGAGGAAATGGCTGAGAGGAGCTGTTATGCGCTGACCACAACCCTCCACTGACCATCCTCTTGTGCTGCTTGGAGAGTGTGTGTCAGATGAAGGATCTGAGAATGAAGGAGTGAGAAAGGAAGAAGTGGGTGAGGGAAGAGGAATATGTTTTAATCTTTGTCTTTGTTTTTCACCATCTAAGTCTATTTTAATTGACAATAAATTAAGTTCATGTTCCCTGAGTTAAGTCCGTTTTGCCCATGAAGGTATTCAATAAATGATCTCCATGTCTTCAGGTTGACCCACAAGCTTTTCATCTTCTTTCGCCTATTTTCTTCCCCTGCCTTGCTGAGGAATGGGGAAGAGGGAACGGCAGGAGTCTGGAAGCCAGCCAAGGTCAACCCACCACAGCACACTAAAGCGTCTGCCGCTTCAAGTTTAAAACCTACAAAATGAGTAAAATTTTACAGAAGAGAAAAAAAAGGAAGGTCTTTCAAGCTATGCAAGGGAAAGCATTAAAGCCTCCAACTTCACAGTATTTTATTACTGTCTTCTAAAGCAACAACAATATGAAAAATGAGAATAGTCAAATTTCTTGGGAAACAATCACTAAAAATCAATTTATCAAAAAAACCCTAGGTGTTCAATCAGCAAATCACAGTAAATTATTGTGTAAAAATTGTATTTGTTCCATGCTTCAAAAGAGAAAGGCTGACCTGTACATGTTATTTAGAATTTGGCTTGTGTACACATATATATAGATAGATATATGATTACAAGAGACATCAAAGGCAAAGTAGGATTTTCCCCAAGAAAGTTTCTTTATTTATTTATTCTGTGCTCATTGGGACCTCTCTTTTCTGCAGTATTTTTCCCTCATATCTCTTCTGCTTTTTTTCTTGTATCCCTTCCCTCAGAGCTAAAATTTGTAGGAATCAAAACCAAAGATGCTATCCTCAGAAAACAGTACAAAAAAAAGTGTGAGTGCTTATAACAAAACTAGCTGCATGTGCAAGCAGAAAGACATTAGGTATGTAGGTGGATCTCAAAGGGAATGAGTTGTTAGATCATTTATTGTTTTATAGGATACGTGCATTCAAACTTGAATGCCCGAGGAATGTTTTAGCAAATAATCCTCAACAAAGTGAAAATAAATCCCCTGCTTAATATTAAACCATTGCATGTTAACAAAATCCAACAGGTAAAAAAAATAGAAAAGAAATAGAAGTCTACTCTCTGCTTAGTTGGGTGTCTGCTCAGTGGAGTACTTCAAGAAATGCTGTTTCCTCTTGCAATGTCAAGTACTGCTCTGTAGATATGTATAATATTAAAAAAGCTGCCTTATTAATTACATTAAATTTCATATTTGAAACAAACTTATGTGGTGGTGGAGCTATCTTTAGTTCCAGTCTTCTTACTTAGCTTTGAGATTGCTGTTGCTTGCTGTTCATGGGACAGAAGGAGGCTGACATTGTTTTCTGGGGACAATGTTCAGATTAAATTTTCAAAAAACTGAAATGAGGCTATGCAAATGCATTTCTTAGTAAGATTTGGATCCATATTATAAACATTTGTATTGATTATTAGCATCTTTAGTGTAGCTGGTGTTTGACACCTTTTGATCAATTGAAAATATCTAGAATGCTTATTTCAAATTGACTAAGTGCACTTACATCAGCAGTTTGATGCTTATTACATAGATACATACGGTATATATTTAATTATATGAGTAATTATATGAGTAATTTAATATTATATGAGTAATTTAATTATATGAGTAATAAATGGTTTCATGATAATAACTTAAATGTGATGACTGAAAAGAGAAAAGTGTAGCATCAAAAAGATCCCTGTCTGGAGAGCTGTCTCTTTTTCTTAAGGCGATCATCAGTGTGCCCTCAAGAATATAAGTAAACAGTAGAAGTAACATCCCATGAAGGATGAATGCTGAGCTTTAAATGAAACTCACTAAACAATACAAATCAAACCATCTTTTTCCATTCCTCTAGAGGCAAAAAAAATCCAAACCCAAACCACAACACAACATCAGTATTTTCTTTTACCAACAATACTTCAAGGACTACCCAAGGTGTGATTGAAAGCCACGTACTGGTTTCTTAGACTTTGCAAAGTTTGATTGAAGTGTGAAAGCAAGCAAGAAAAGAACTGTCAGTCACCCGCCTCCCTGCCTATTTCAGAAGACAGTAATATAATAGCACAGAAAGAAATCAGACATCCCAACAGGCAATGAGTTTCAAGAATTATTGACACATCTTTATTCATTACTGCAAAACATACCAAGAAAGAACAATTAGATTGTATCAGCCTCACGTTTTGAACACAGATATACCTCCCTACCAGTAGAGGTGATAATATCATGACCTGATCTCAGCAGCTAGTAGTGTTTAATTGTTTACCAAATTGTCTTAATGTATGAATCCTGTTTAACTACTTTGTGCAGTAGCAGTCAATAATAGTGGGAAATCTCCAAGACAGCAGATTTTGATGCTGACCATTCAGCATAGATTTATGCATTTAATTTTGAGCAAATTTATGCTGCTGGTATTTCCTCTGGGATTAAAAGTTATATCCATGCACTCCCATAAAGCCCAACTATACACTCAAAATCTCCATGAATCCTATTGGAAGCAACGCATTACCACACAACATACACACAAAATTAACGTGGCTACTGTCCTAGGTGTCCATTGATTATGACTGCAGCTTAGAAAATACCATCTTGGCAGGTAGTTATCTAAATTTAGTTGTCTAAAATAGTAAAATTAATCCAGTCTTTTGGATTCATGTTAGCTGCCTAAACATGCCCAGTGCCATTGGTTCATCTCTGATGCACCAAGCCATATGAAATATGCTCATATTAATGGCACACAGGACACAGGAGCTACTGGAATGGCAGATGGGTGGAAATGCCTTACATCTAGAGTGGCACTGCACACCTACACTTACAGAACTGAATCCTGTTTCTCTGCATCAACTGCAGTTCAGCCTACTAATGTTCTCCAATTTGTGTTAAGTTGAAGCACACTCAGCTGAAACCCTACTGGGGGCCTGGATGAAATGTCTACGAGGTTAAACTGCAAATGCATGACCCACAGTAGCGGCAGGCATGAGAAAAACTATAAGGCATACTACTGCTCTGTCTGCTCCAAACAATAAGCCTTCTCTGGAAAGGGAATCATATTAAAAGCCCCTGCGTACCAGATGACCAAAGCATTACGAGAATTAATCAGTGTCCATGATTCCTCCATGGTGATGTAGGTCTTGAATACATTAAACAGCTTTGAGTACAAAGACATAAAGGGTTTTAAATTAGTGGCTCCCACTCAGGCATACTAAAAATTTTTTGATGAAAACACCATCTTAATGCTTACCCTTTGAAAAAAGGCTAATAGGAAAAAATGGAGAAAAAAGCAGCAGTATGTCAGTGTATTATTCCAGGATGAACTTGTTTTGTAAATAAGATGTGCATTCCTCCTGCTGCCCCATATCAAGCAATGTAGATTAGATTAAGAAAAGGTATCAAGAAGTGCATCAAGGAAGATCAAAGAAATTGAACAGCTTCTGTACAAAGAAATATTAGTGAGGTTCAAATACCTTGAAGTTACTCATTCAACAGTGATAGAATAAAGGTGAAGAAGCAGCTAATACTTACTGGTTTCCATCATATGAAGAGCAAAGCACATGCTGCTAAAATACCAGGCAGAAGCTTTAAGACCAGCAAAATGTAATGCTTCCTACATGATATAAAGTTAAATTGTGGAACTCTTGCCACAAAATCTGCGGATACTAAAAGTTTAAGTGAAACTTTCAAGTGTTTAGAATAATTCTGAAGGAAAAAAATGGGCGTAAATTCCAGCTGAGGAAGTGCCTGAACAACAGATTGCCAGAAGCTATACAGTTGCCTTATTATTGTACTCTTTTCCTAAATAACAATCAGTCATTGTCAGACGTACGCTTTATGGCTAGGTGAACCCAACACAACAATTGTTATAAACTTGTATAAATATAGAAGAAATTGGCAAAAGGAAAAATGTGGCAACACACTGAATAACAACAACAAAACCTCATTATTTTTATGTATTTTCAGCTCTTCATTATTTTTCTGAAAAGAAAGAAAATCAAAAGCTATCTTTAGTAAGCAATCAGGTGTGTCCCTTAGGTCCAAACAAATGAAATTTATAAGCCTTACTGAGAAAATAATAGAAGTTATTATGTGTGTATGTGTGCGTGCACATACCTGTGTGTGACAAAAATGTGTGGGTACAAAGAAAAAGCTTTATGCAACTTTTATATCTTTTATTTCAGTTTTCAGTAATACGTTTTTGAAGAATACACTTCAGATGGCTTTAGTACATTATTTCTGGAAAATCCCATTTGCTGTTGTTCAGTTTTTCCTTCACTATTTTACCAGGTATTGACTAAGCATGGCAATATTAAATGGGTTTGCTCTTTCATCAAAAGATCAGTGCTTCTTAGCATTACTCAGTTTATGCAACCAAACAACAATGATTTGTGCTACTGAAAACGAAGTTCTTTCAGGACAGAGCTTGCAGGTACTTCACTAAAAATTAAATCATTTAACAAGCTATTATGTATCAGGATAAATATATCCATAATGCTATGAGGAAAAAAAACAAAAACCAAAAAACATTCTTTAACCTTTACAAGCTGGAAGAGAGGACAACAGACTTTTCAGCTATTTGGGTACAGCATTTAGTTGAGAGTGAGGCACCATTGTCCAGTTCTTTGCTTCCAGGATTATTTCCACCTTTTAAACAGGGGCTATTTAATATAGTGAATTTGCAAGGTTCAAAGTTCAGGATGATCTTTTCTGTGGCAAATAACATGTTCACTCAACTGCTGCCTTTTCTGGTGTCCTTCCAACTCCACAGATTTTGCACTCTTTCTTGAAAAATAATCTATTATCTTCAACAACAGGAGTTTGCAACTACTCCTAAGAAGAGACACACGCAGATAGACTCATGTTAGTGCCATATTCTCCCTGTCTAAGCAGACACTAAACTAGGACTTCTGAATCTTAGGTGTTCCCATAGTACTCATAAATGATTGAGTTCATCTTCCTGAATCTAATATATAAATCAGTTTATTTGGATGCCAGACAGCTGAGGTACCTTTTCTTTAGTTTCTGGATCTCACATGGATTTAGGGGAGATTATCCTTTAACAAATTTATCATCATAGAAGAAAATACTGTTTTACTTTACTCACTATCTGCAAAAGGCTTGGAAGTAATGGTGAGTGCAACCTCTTCACTTTATTTTTAGCCCTCTCAGGAACCAAATGACTTTTTTTTTTTTCTTTAGATTAATTACAATGTTAAGTTATTATTCTATCACCTGGGTAAACCTCTGCCAGGCCAAATAATGTGAGGTAGTTTACATTGTCAGTATCAGCAAACCCGTTGTGCTCCAACATTACATTAAGAAACACTGCAAATTTCTACTGATTCATTCGAAAATCTGCCTCCTGGTGGTTTATTTTACAGTAACCTAAGTTCTACCTGTTTATTTCAAATTCTATTTGGTTTAATACACAAAATCCGTAAATCCATTTTGAACTGAAATGCCTGTATTGTAATTTCTAAGTACCTGTTCTACATTCATAAACAAATTAACATCTGACTCCTGCTAACTACACAGGTCCAAGAAGCTCTAACATATTCAGTATGTATTGAGATATCTTCCCTAAACAACAGCTATCAACACAGCTAATGATTACAAATTCAGTACTTTCAAAGAATACAAAGAATAAATCAAAAAAAATCCCCAACCAAACAAAAAACAACCACCCCCTACCCCCCCCAACAAAATCCCAAAACAAACCCTAGCAGATAAACAAGTTGGATTTATTTAAAGACATCTGATTTGGAGGGAACGGCTTTTTGTGTGCCACTGAACTGCCTTTCTGTCTTCATAAAACCTTGAAAACCTTGCCACACTTTGATGCCATTTAAAAAGTGCAGTTCTTACATTTGATAAAAATTATTCTAATTTTTTTTCCTAAAATGTGACACAACTCTATGTCGGCGAGATGCCAAAGGAAGGTGTTCTTACAGTGTTTTAACTCATGTGTGCTCCTTTACATTTATTAAAGTAGATTAAAAACTGTTTAAGACTGGAAGGAAATAATTTTCTTTTGTTTTCACATGCTGTAAACTTGTAAATGAAACTCAGGCAGTTTGGATGAAATTTTAGGCTTTTCTCCAATGTATTTGTGAAACTGCAAATCCGTAAGGAAGATACATTTCCATTCTGCATACTCTCATGGCAATTATGTCACTGAATACACACAGACATTATGTTTCTTACTAAATAGGCACTGCAGTGTTGACAAACCTCACTCTCCTGGTTTAAAAGCCAATATACCTCCTACAACTCAGATAAATGAAATGGAATATGTCTCCATGGCAGAACATGGGAGCAATTTCCAGAGTTGCAACTGTGTAAGAAGGAAAGACTAAAGTGCACACACACTATCACTCTTCTCACTCTTAGTGCCAGTGAAATGACACATGAGGTTATCAGTTCAGAGTTACTCTTGAGTGTAGATAGCTAATTTTCCATGTGAGGAAACCTACTGGAAACCCTCCATTTACCACACAGGAAAGTTAAGAGTCCTCAGGCCATCATTAGACTTTCTAAGAATCTCAGCAGTTTTGTGCACCTTGGTTGCATGCCTATAGATATGAAACTGACACTGCAGTATGGCTGAGCAAAGTCATACCCATCTTGTACTCCGAATTGATCTTGGTAAACAAATAAGAGGGCTCTCCATTAGTTGTTTATCTGCTATATCCAGTATTCATACTCTTAATCAGCCTACAGGGGATAACTAGGTGCAGAATGGAGTTGTATGTGGCCATAATTTTTAAGAAGAAGAGGTAGAACTAAAATTCAAAAATTCACAGTGCAGAAGCTGAAACCAAGTCCAAAAGGGTACACACAAAACGTAGTTAATTGATCTTAGATATTTTAAACACCTTTCAATATATGACTGAGATTTTAATTGACTCAGGTTCCACTGTATGGTGGCACTGCTGAGGATATGAGTTCACCTGCTTTCTACAAAGTAATGAATGAGAAACACTTGTATTTTAAAGGAAATACAGAGAAAAAAAGTATACTACTCAACTCCACAATCTCACAATCACTAATATGTTTCTCTGTGTATCAGAAGACCTAAATATTTCACTGTGGATCAGCAGAAAATGTTTTGCCTGAAACAACCCAAAGGATTGTGTTTCATTTTCCTGTTACGTAACTCTTTAAATGCTGGTTTCCCATTTAGTAAATAAAAAGATATTTAAAATATTAAAAAGTAAAGCAATTTAAACTTGCAACTATTTTTTCCTTTTAGTTTTGATGGGTTTTTTTCTGTCTTCATTTACATTCACAAATAGTTTCGTTTTGGTTTTTGGCTTTGTTTTTTTTTTTTAATTCCTTTATATTGGATGCATTATTTTTTATTAAAGTGCTCAGCTATAATTCAGATCCATATCACTCTATATTCTTGTAAATATTTTAATCAGTTAGAAACTATTAAAAGATGGTCTTTCTTATTAAAAATGGTTCGTTTATAAAAGATAATGGATATTAAACAGTCAAATACACTGGACAAGGACGTTCTGATTCTCAGTCTGGTAGTTAAACCCATGGGGGAGAGAGCTCATTTCCATGGATCTAGTTACATGTTTTATTTGAAAGAGTTAGTTAAAATTGCTAAGAAGTTCTTGGCACTGTGGCAACATTTCCACTACAAAAAACATGTACTGCAGGGAATCATCCTTGGCCCCCAGCTGAAGAAACAAGAAGTTGGCTCCCTGTGTAGGGGACTAGGCACATTCCAATTACATACCTGTCTGCTCTATCTAGTCCCTATGTCATCTTGGCCAAAGTTACTGCTGTATTATGTGTTTTGCCATTCAAAATGCTTGATAATTGGAGAGCTGTGTTGAAACTCACCAGAGAGGTGATTTTGCAGGAGGAAAATTGCTGATATACACCATGAGATGTAACATATAACTTAGAACAGTGCTTTAGATTGTTTTGTGAGCAGTCTGGTGGACAGTATATGGAATATAGATATCAGAGGGCACCATGCCCGGTACCTTTCATTTGTATTACCTATGAAAAGTGATCCTTGGAATAAGCTGTCTCAAAAAAAAAAAAACACATCTTGGTTTGTTCAAATCTAAAGAGAGCTTGGAAACTAACATTCATGAAATTTGGGGGAGCAAAGACTTGAGGAACTAAGGCTAAGTTATTTGGAAGGAGAAAAGAGATGCCCAGAAAACTAACAGATGCCTTTTTCCTGAGAGTTTCAAACAAAATAGTGAAAACACCAACCCCTGTATTTGCTGTCTAACCCTACACATTAAGACAGCCTTGTTTTCCAGGTCAGAATCAAGAATGAGCTCTTGCAACAGTGAGCATAATTCTGCAATTTTTGGTGGGTTCGTTTGAATGGAACAAAGCAGCTCTTGCATAGTAGCAGCATATGAAGGTCTGATGACAAACAGCAAGACAGGGACTCCATAAGCAGTAGACACCAAAAATTTAAGCATAACAGACACTGAGCAGAATCATCTTTCCAGAAGGAGCACTTAGCCCTGCCTTTAGAGTACCGAATCTATCTTTGTGATTGAGACACAGAGAATTCTGCTGTGCTCCCCAGAGAGACATTAAGGCTTAGTTCTCAAAACTGTTTAAGTGCCTAGCTTAATTCAAAGGGCATTAGACACCTAAAACAAATTTTACAATGTGATGCAAATACTTAAACTGTGTATTTTGCAGCGTGGGCTCCTTCTGGCAGTGTGTATCATCTGTTGAGTCCTTGGGACTCCTAGCACTGACTTCATTAGGAAGTCTATCAACATAAGTACATTCTATATACTTGTACTGCATATAAGTAAAATATTTGATGTACATACCCCAAAATAAAATGCAGTAACTGTTGCTCAACATCGCCCAAATTTTGCAACACTTTCAGCCAAAAGATGTATCTCTACAGGCTGAAATCTTCTGAAGTAGGGGAAAAAAAAGTAATTACTGTAGAATGAAGAGGTTTTCCTACTGCCAGCTTGCCAATAGGAACAAAATATGCATCAGCATCCAAACTCTTCTGAGTGATTTATTTAATCAACTAATTTAAAAGGCATAAAGCTGACAAAGATAATTGATCCTATAGTTCACAGTTCATAATTCCACGCTCTCCCCCTGGCCTGCCTTGTACAATAGCTCCTGAATATAGCTCTGCAAGATATTGCTCAGGGTACTATAATATTTGTATTTTAAGTCCAGGCTTTTGGCATGACTTTAAATTTGCTTCTGTAGTTATCCTGAATAAAACCAAGTAACTGCACTTAAACGTACTAATGCAGGTAATGTACTAACCAGTTTGTTTTCTGAAAATCTTATCAGTCTATTAAGATGACCAAATCACCCTGAAATTGGGATGAAATGACAGCACTAAGAATATCAAAATGGAGCCTAAGGCTTGTGTGTCATTTGCAGCTGTGGTTTTATGTACTTCTTTATTAAAAGGTATCTGGTATTCTATACCCCATGCTCCCCTTAAAGTGTACAGTCACTTCCAGGGCTTGTATCTTCTCATTATAATTCCCAAAGTAAGTTAGACAATGCAAACCAGAAGAAATGCAGGATAATTACATTGCATGCTTCAAGAGGAGTTACAGTATTCTGTTGCAAAAACTGCTTCTAATTGCTTAAATTTCCTTTACTATTATCATCACCAGTTAGCGTGTATCTCACAGAAAACAATTTGTGAAGGTTGAGGTAAACAAAGCTTTAGAATCTATGCTGAAATTTCTAACTACTTAAGACAAACAGGAAAACTTTTTTAAAAAATCCTTTAAAAACATGGCCTAACTCTCCTCAAAGGTTGCTTCTTGTTTTGGCTATGGCTTGGCTCGTTTTGGACACTGCCTCTGAACTACGTATTTTATAGCCTGATTGTTGGTTTGTTTGTTGGTTTGGTTTGGTTTGGTTTTTACATCAGCTTTTGAAACAACATGAGTTTGTAATAAGACGAGATGAAGTGTTTTGATGGTGAAGATGTCAAAAAACAAAATAACATGAGAGAATATCAGTCAAAGGGGAAAGCAGCTGTTAGGTATAACTAGAAATATTTAGAATGGAGTAAAAAAGTCCTCATGGCCTGTCCCCTTAAACTATCATTTTCAGCTCCGTAAAAATCTGTAGAGACATACACACTTACCCAATCTAAAAAGCAACTGAAATCTAGCCAATGGAAAATATGGTTCTTTCTCTCGCTTCTCCAAGATGATTCTAAAGTGAGTATTAGCTGGGGAAAGCAGTTATCAGCATAAAGGAAACTTAGGTACTGTTGACTCAGCACATTAGTGACTGAGTTATTATATATGTCATATTGCCAAGTCACGTTTCAACCATGGGAAATTGGTTTGGATGTGATCGAGAACATTCAGGAAAATGTCAGAAGGGAAGGAGTCTGATAGTTTGGAAACACTTGATTAAAAATGACACAAGACTTTTGCATTGTCATCTAAAGCTTACTAAAAGGCAGATGACTGAGCCCATGATGAGATGATGTTAGAAAGATGAAGATGAGATGATGTTAGAAAGAGGAAGAAAAATTACATTTGGAGGGGGATTAGGAAAACTTAAAATACTTCCACAACAATAAAAAAAAAACCCATACTTGTGTAGTTATTTTTATTTTCCTGAGAGAAAAATACAATGTCAGCACAATACAGACTGAACTCAGGGTGAAGAAAAGGATTCTTCATTTGGGGTATAAAAAGAAAACTATAAACAATGCTTTACATTGTGTCCCTGGGACATAGAGCTTTTCTTCATCATTAGCCACTTAAGAACACTAAAGCAGATCAAACAGCTTACTTGCTTTTCTTTTTAGAACTTTTTTGTTGCTCTGCCTAGTGAATCCCCAATCAGCCCTACAAGATGTTCCAAATGACTTTATTGCCAAGGTGACAAAACAATTCTTCTCCATGGAGTTGACTTATTGTCAGAGCAATCACATTTGAGTGATACATTTTAAGCCAGTAATACTACTGTTAGCCCTGGATCAGAACTCTTTACAAATTTTAATTAAGGTTCAGGCTAAACTACTGCAGTGATTGTTTTCGCAGTGAAAATAGTTTGCAATTTTTCAGGCAGAAACAGAACACATACTCTCAAAAATGAAATCCAAAACCTGTGCAATGTCCTTAAACAGTTACACTGAGTAAAAGCATAGTATAAAGGTGAGAGGTTTATTTTCAGTCACTATTTCAGCGCAAATTCTTGGGCCAATACTATGTTGGAGAAGAAACACATGAAAAGATTGTGGCTACCAGCTGAGAATGGAGCAATATAAGAAATACAAGATTGATATTTTCTAATGGAAACTGAGTTCCACTAGACACTGCCATTATTTGTGCTAATGCACTGATGATTCTTCAGCAACTACAGAATGAAGATAGAGGGAAATGCTGAGTACACAAAGTCCTACTAATAAGCTTAGGGACAAGATGTGAGTATATGTGTCATTAATGTTCACTATTCATTTTGATCTAATAATAGGGGATAATGACTAAGCAACTAGGGCTCCCAGGGGGTCTCTTCCTCTCTCCACTGCCAGAAAGCACAGGGAGCACTTTGGGAAGAAGCCTAGGAGGAGCATGAAAACTTTCCAGAGTATCTTTTCATATGAAAGCATAGGTTACATTCACTGATATATTTCAGTCCAAAATGTCCTGGAAGGCATGGCTTGAATTTGGGTCATGTTTCTTGTGCGAAAGCTATACTCCCTGATTTTTCCACTATTTTTACAATAAATCTTCCACTTCACTTCTCAGAAAAAAACAATAGCTCCACTATCCCTTTTCCAAAACAAGTATCTTTTGGCTTCGGTTCTACCCTTCTGTCATGGTTTAAACCTCAGCCAGCAACTAAGCCCCATGCAGTCACTCACTCGCTTCCCCCCAGCAGAATAGTGGAGAGAATCAAAGAGTAAAAGTGAGAAAAGTCACGGGTTGAGATAAAGACAACTTAATAGGTAAAAAAAAAGCATTGCACACAAGCAAAGCAAACCACGGAATTCATTCACCGCTTCCCATCACACGCAGGTGTTCAGTCATCTCCAGGAGAGCAGGGATCTGTTATATGTAATGGTTACTTTGGAAGACAAATGTCCGTCATCACTCCAAACGTCATCCCTTCCTTCTTTTTTCACCGGCTTTATATTGCAGAGCAGGACACTAGATGGTATGGAATATCCCTTTGGTCAGTTGGAGTCAGCTGTCCCAGCTGTGTCCCCTCACAGCTTCTTGTGCACCCCCAGCCTACTTGCTGATGGCGTGGTGTGAGAGCCAGAAAAAACCTTGGCTCTGTGTAAGCACTGCTCAGCAATAGCTAAAATATCTCTCTATTATCAACAGTCTTTTCAGAAGAAATCCAAAACATAGCTCCAAAACAGCTACTACGAAGAAAATTAATTCTATCCCAGCCAAAACCAGCACACCTTTGAACACTTAGTGGTATAATGTCCCTTGTCACAAAATCATTTGCATCTTGCCCCATGAGAAAGTCATTTCACATTTTAATGAGCTTTAAATGTGTCTGATGCCCTTAGGCTCTGATCTGCATTTGTTGATAGACCGTGCTTTGTTTCTCCCTACACCTCACAGTATCTGGCTGTAGAATCCATCAATATCTTCCTATTGTGCAATTTTTTCCAGATAAAGGCCTCTTCTGTATTTACACAGTATCTGACAAGATGTTATTCATGGCTGAGCCCATTGCCACTTCTGTAGTTCAAATAAACATTGCAGTACATGTAGAGACTGAAGAGAAATTTAGATAATCTTTCTTGAACTCAAAAATTTTGAGGCAAGTAAAGCCATAAGTGCTTCCAACCTTCTTCCCTCATTGTGAAGGTTCATTAGGTCATGTCCTAAAGATATAAATTGCTATAAATGGGAAATATTATATCTATGGAATTATGTTAGACTATCTGCTCAACTAAATCTTGCCTTGCTTCTGAGAGTGCCAAAACAGATGTAAAACTGTGCCTGTGATCATGCTGCTTCTGAGACCTCTGTTACGGCTGCTTTTCAATTCTATTTCTTATCTTAACAACAGTTCCTGAAGGAGCGAGTACTGAACGTAATTCTGACGTATGGAAAAAAGGAAAGGAAAAAAATCCATGTGAGACTAAAGTTGTATCTTTGTAGGAACTAGAAATCTATTGTCCATTTAATTGAAGATTATTTCACAGATCATCTAATGAATACAAAGTCAGTTCACTTTTGTGTGTTGAGTGATATATATTCACTTTTGCATGCAACTTGAGCCATTTTAACTTTCCATTTCAAGGACATTTTAGACACCTATAAGACTGAAACTTTTATTATAATTTCATACTGGGAAAGTACAAAGGATTGTCTGAGTTAATAAAAGGCTATTCAGGGGAATAGACAAAATGCTAGTAGGTCAGTGATGATACATCTTATTTTAAAAGACAGGGATTATTTGGCCTGAGTGTGCTAACTCTTTGGCATGCTGTGTGATTAACTCTTCAGGCAGTATGCTCCATGGGAGCTGGTGATCTCCTCCCCATGAAGTAATCTTCTTAAACCTTCAGCAAGGTATTCTTGAGAGAACTGCAGATTTAGCAGGACTCTGTAATGGCTTCCAGAAAAGAATTGCACTGTCTGTCTGCTCAACTACCACTGAAATAGAAGATACCTAAAATGGATGAGCATTGCCCTATAAACATGATATGAGTGTAGCAGAGGCAATACCCACAAAAGCTTACTAGCCTGATTTCCATCTCAAAAACACATAGTAGATACTAAATCCCACAGATTAGACACTAATAGTGCAAAGTACTTTTCCTTGCAGAAAAAATATTCCATAGTTGTCACTAAGTGTGATTTTATACCTTCAACTGAATCAGTGAGGTGGTGCTACCCTCAGAGCCAGGATATTTTTCTAGAAGAATCACTCGTCTCATCAGGGGAGCCTTTCAGATCTTAAACAGTCACATGTATTTTCTGAATAGTCAAGAGTCTATTAATAATAGATAAGAGTCTATTAATTTACTGTAGTAATGAAGAGCTCAGTCACATACAGCAGTACATGAACAAAGAACACAAGTGTACACCATCATCATGTATGTGCTAAGATTGTGATTTATAATACTGCAGAAAAGAGAGTAAATTTACTACCATTTTGTATTTTAGCTGCTTTTGGCATCTACACAGAGCTGCAAAAGCTGACATCAGTCTGAAAAGCAGTTTAAAAGTTAATCCTGTATAGCTCTGCTCCCACAGAGGAAGTGCTGATTATCTGTGTTATTTCCAGGAGAACACAAATGAAATACATATCTGTTTCAACTGCATAAACTTCACCTTGCTCCTAAAAGCCAGAGACAACCAAGTTTTTTTCAGAGCTTCCAAAGGATGCAGTTAGGGGTGCTGTGGGGTTTTGTTTTATTTCCCTTGGAAGCAACAAATTATTTCCAAGCACAGCAGAACATTTGTTATAAATAAGAGTGATTATGAACCCCAGAGATGTGGCTCCATTCTATTAGATGATAAAGAGAAAAATAAAAGATTTTTTAAAGTTGCAACATCTGTATGCTCTATTATTTTACATACTACAGTCTAAGACTTACATAGTATTAAGAAATTAATCAAAAGAGATGAATGCGAACGCAATGTATGTGAAAATCAGATGGCACAGCCAAGAGAGCTCTGCAGGAAAATGAAAGTCACTAACCAATGCCTAGAAATGCAGCAGAAAAAATTTCATCAATGATTAATGAAGGTCAATCACCCAAGTCACCTTGTAATGCTTTCTCTTTGTGATTTTAACATTTAAGTAGCAAATCAAATGCTTTCAAGGGATACTGCTGTCGCACTGAGAAAAACTAATTGACTGTAAATACTGACTGAGCATATACCCAATTTTTCTACTTCAATTTAATTGCCTTTCCTTTACCCTTTATGCATTATTATGATGATTCATATATTAAAGACTTAAACACGTTTAGTGTAGCCAGTTTCTGTAGATCCAAAATTCTGCTTTTGTTACCTTACTGTATGTTTTTCACACATTCACCTCCCACTGAACTATTTACTGGTTATCTCGGGGGTTACCTGGGATTTTCAGCTGGTCTACATCTAGTTTTAACATGCAATAGTATCTTCTAAAAACACACACAGGGTTAAAAGTTCACAAGCAGGAATGATACCAGAAAGAACAAGACCCAACTTATTAAGAGCAGAACTTAGCAGGACTTCCGCAGAGTAGTGATAACCTTCTCACAGTGTCCTGGGAAGGCCCTGTGCTCCTTACAGTGAAGGCAGGAGAGCTATGTAGGGCACTTGAGCTTTCACTACATAGAAAACAATGTCATCACCTTAATTTCCTCTTCAAAAATCCCACAGAGGACAATTTGATCAAAAATTTATTTTGTGAAGGAGGCTGGACTGAAGCAACCAGTACCCCACAATCAGTAAGATCGTACCTTCATGACCTCACAGGGTCATTGCAAATCAACCTGTTAACATGAAATATTTACTTAAAAGAAACAAACAAAAAAACCTAAACCAAAACAAAACAAGGGTCCAAAACTTTTAACATCTTTAAAAATTCAGCAGTATTTCAGGTAATAACGTTTAGGACAAGTCTTAGTGTCTTTTAGGTTGACCACATTCTGCCCTAACAAAGCCAACTACATAGATACATATATCTGCTTTATCAGGTTTTCTCTCTTTTGAAAGGGTTTTTCAATGTCAATTTTGAGAAATATTTCATATTATTAACTAATTAATATCCTCCTTTTTTAGTTACCTTGTTAAACTATGAAAAGCAATTTAATGGGGTGGTTTTTTTAAACACTGGAAGATTTTAATAGGAGTTCAGTTATAGGCATGTATTCTACTTTCCTTCAACAGCATAGCCTTGGGCAATAGATTTCAACTGAAAAGAAAAAATTATGTGAATGCTGCATGAAAAAGAATGATTAGCCAACTACTAACTTATAAATCAGATTTCCTTAATATGCCTATGCTAAATATCTATGCCTTTGTCATTTTGCCACAGGTTGTACTATACTTAATTATCTCTGTGAAGAAGACAGACAGCCTGTGTTTTACAAAGCCTCAGCTTTCTTTCCCTTTGATTGACCATGCAAGCTAATATTCACAAATTACAAAACTTATACTCTCATTTTCTTCAGTAAGCCTGAAGCAAAAATAAATCAGGGCTTTCAATTTCTTTGTTCTCATAGAACATCAAATTACTTTAAAACATTTAGAATTCTCAAACAGACTTCCATATTTGTAGGAAATCCCTGAAAATTCTATCAGTCTGTTATGTCTATAGTACAAAGTATATTAGATACTACGTTTGCTCCTAATACCTTTCATGTACTGCACTTCTACATTAATTAGTGATGCTTATTGTACTCAATGAAAAAGTCAGTGCTTGAGGAACTTATGATACTTCGCTTTATAAAAAACTCCTTTATACCTATAGTTTAGTCTGTTTCTGAGACTATCAAAAAGAGATTTTCCGTTGGGACATGCTCCATCACACTGCAATGAACGCAAGGACCTAGGTCATGCAAACACAGGTGAGTGTAAGCATCTCTAACATCAACAGGACTGAAACAGATGCTTGTAGTTACACAGATTAAAAATTCCAGTGTAACACATTTTAAAATAGATTGCTGCTGCCCAGTGCAATGCTATGTGAGTTGTTCCCTTAAATCTAAAACTTTTGTATCCATACTTCTAATATTATATGGCTCATGTTTTGTTATTCCATGAAAAGCCTAACAGGTTGGTATATGGGTCCACAGAGTGGACGATAAAGAGCAAAGATAGCAAATGTAAATATTTGGGGTGTTTTATTATATAATGTATAATAGCCAACATGTTCATTCAGTGGCTATGCTTACTAGTAAACAGACAAACAAAAATGTAATGATTGTTACGATGCGCTGTAGGATGTACTTCCGATTGTAAGTGAAGGACCGTTAGGGATTTGAAATTTGTCAGTGTTAACTTCCACATAAAATAATTAACGGGAAGAAACTCCCTTTGCATTTTGACATAGATTAAACCAGCATCTATTTTCAATAGACCATTCATGATTATCAGTTTGACTGGTATACAATATCATTTATCACTTCTTTCTGTAAGTAAAAATGGCTTTTTCTTCTTCACTGAGTGAAAGTTTGATCTATCCTCTTGCCTCTGTGTCTATTCTTCCTTGTGTACTGTGGAGGCTGTGTTTACCCATGGTTCTTTCTCAAGTTTCTGCTGCTGTTGGCCTTCATTTCTGCTATGTGTTCATTCTGGAGAAATGTCTAAAGGATTTACATTATAAAAATGAGAACCAAAGCCTTTCACAGGTAAAGAGGACTCTTTCTGCTCATGCTAACTAAATAATGCCTCTGAATGTTCTTTTTTTTCCCACTGGTCTGAACTACTTACTGTTTGGTAATGTAGGCAAGCAAATTCCAACACACCTGACATGCTTTCTCATTCTCTCCAGTCTTTTTATACCTGTGGTAACAAGACTGAATGTGATTTTGAGCTGACTTATATTCCATGTCACCTCAATACTTTCACCCAAGCTGAGAGACTCTTTACCTTCAATTTATTTTGCTATTTTTTTTGAATAAACAGAAAATAAAAACTGTAATTGAGAATACTTCAGCAATACCGAACCCATTATACTTGCTCCACTGCCACTGTAAGTATTGCAAGTGATCTTTAATCTACCAGTCTAGTCTGGTTCCATAGAAGTAATTTGCATTGTTTTATGAATATGTACTTGGGGAGTCTTTAATCCACAGATCATTGACACAGTAAACTGTAACACTTCTTGTGCTTTGAGCTATTATTAACCATTTGGTCAATAGCTCTGTATTAAAAAAAAAAAAAAAATCAGAACATATAATACCCTTAATTTACATATGAGTATATGCATATGCAGGTATGCATATTCAAATTTTCTTTCAAAAGCTAGCTAGCATATATCTGTAATTTTTATTTAAGTCAAATAGGCAATTTTATTTTATTCAAACAATTCAGCACTAATCTAAATTATGGACTAATATTTCAATCTACAGGTAGTTTTTGAGATTTATTAATCTAAAAAGTGCATAAAAAAACAAAGTAGCATTTTAACTGGAGCAATTCTAATTGGCATTGATACAAATGACTAAAAGAATAAGAACATGCTCCAAAATGTCAGGTATTCAAGTGAAAGTATCTTCCGCCAGTCTAACTTGTAGGTCTAAAGGTGAGCAAATACCCAGTGATGCTCACTTTTCTAGTACTGCAAAAATACTATTTTACCTTAGGTAAATCCTCTTGTGATTTTTTTTCTTTTCCCCAGTAAGTATAAATATAAGCAGAAATATGGGTTCTATTGCCACCAGGTTCACGTGTGCTCCCTTGTAAAAGCACACACTTTTATTAGATCCCAGAATCAATGTAGTTAAAAACAAGAACCACCATTTTTTCCAACTATCTTTGTTTCTAACAAATAGATCACATAGCTCTTTTGGTCAACTTTTCCTAGCCTTTTTAAGGTTATTCTACAAAAGATAGCTCCTACAACCTGATGAGCTAATTTCCATGATTAAATACAGGTCATGACCATGAACTTCAGTCACTTAAGTGATTATGTATAATCTTCTCAAGAAAGAGTGACAATCCTCTTTCATAAGATGCAGTGAAATATACAAACAAAATGCTTATTGAGAACCATTGTTAGACCTGGTCCTGTAGATGGGAAGCTGCATCAAAGTGAATCAGGTCCGTATCTGAAGGACAAGTTTCTTCTCTACAGAATGCAAAACACACTAAAAGCATTTGCTTGCAAGTTACTTTAGGCATAACCAGGAAAAAATCTTTAGGGACACAAATTAGATCACTGGGTTTAGCCTGAAATATTACTGTACCTTTTACCTTCTAAAACAAGGGATTTGAAGAAGATTATATCAGGCAGATCATGTGTAGATCAGATTAGAAAGAAAAAGCTTATTTTCAATTCACCTACTACAGTATAGCTTTATTCTGCTGTCCAAAAGTTTCAATCCTTGTGTTAGAGGTCCAGTGTTGCTAGATATTTCACAATTAGCAGTGAATTTCCTTTAGAATTAAAAAACAAATGGGTGATTTTAATGTTTCCTGTATATTTTAACTGTAAAACATTTGTAATGAAACAGTGGTGTTCTTTTCTGTCTGCTTTTTGGACTAAAATGTCTCAAGGTGTTCTCGTGTCAAGTGTGCTCTTTTGTAATGTGTGACCTTTCCCAGACTAGCCTCATATCACTTTCTTTGTAGCTACTGAAAACACAATTTGTGTTTTTCTTCAGGCGAGATTAAACCTAGATTTTAGTTAAAATTATTTTCTAAGGACATTCCTGAATTTTTTATTAGACAATCACTGATTAAGTTCCAGTGTCTTCTGATGTAAAGCTTGAAAATTAAAACAAGATTTTTTTTTTCCGCAGACTAAACAGAATTATTTTTGACTGGATAATTAACTACAGCTATTGTATCTAAAACAGAAAAAGCTGCTTGCAGCTGAAAACATTGTCTCTAAAATAGATTGATTCCAGAGTTAATTGTCTTGGGTTCCAAACAAAACTAAATTAAATCTGGGCCTGCAGAGGTTTTAAATACCATTTTATAAATTTTTCAAGTAACCATTCCCTGCATTGGTGAGTTCAACAGAGAAAGGTGCCATCCCCCCTTGAAGAGGTGTCAGGGTGAACATTTTAAGTGCCATAATGACACAGAAGTTTATCGTTGCTGTTCAATGGGTCAGACTAAATAGCAATTATAAGAGCTTCTTTCTCCGCCAGAGGCAGTTATTTATACATACTGTTTTAAGCCACGTGCACTTCACCAACTGAAGATTAATCTAAATTGATTCCACCTACCTTATCTCCAAACCCAAGGGAATACAGATTAGGACTATGGAGCTAGACTCTGCCATTAATGTAACCATGTGCTTAAACTGAAAAATGAGGCTGTGGCCACATCACTGAAGAGCATATCCAGCACCATTAAGGTAACACAGAGGAAATGCACCCCAGCTGGGCTCAAACAAACTGCTTCAGATCCAATTCTGTATGTGTGTATGTAAATTCACACTGCACTCAAATCTCAAGACATAGTCTTCATGCCACTGTGCTGTGGCTTTCCAGTGATTGTCAGAGCTGGTGTCTGTGAGCAGCACTCCATTTCATGATGTGGTAGATTGTAAATTCTCTACTAGTGTCACTCTCTCCAAAAACGTTACTCAAACAGCTGCATTGTGTAGGAAGGATTTGCTATTATGAATTGCAGCAAGGCTCAGAAGGTCTGTCCTAGGAGAAAAAAGAGAGCATTTCAAAAAGGGTCAGAATTACTGGTTATGTGCTACACTATCAAAGAGGGCCATGAACTAACCCTTGGCTCTAAACCAACTGATACCAACTGGCATATTTAAAATACTTAGGGCTACTTTCCTTTAAATATAGTTTAATTTGGAAAAGGCTAGTTGAAGCAGACCAAAACTGATCTGTGGAGTGTGCTAACACAGACCAAATCCAGGTCCTGTGTCAGAGCCTGCCCTTTGGACATAAATAGTTTACCAGTATAGACACATGTCTACTGCATCTGTCCTGCCTGTGGACAAAAGAGGACAAAACATAAACTCTGACCAATGTAAACACAGGATAGTTGAGGAATGCCAAGCTTACCCAAAATTATGATGTCTGAGGACATGCCATAAGCATAAGCCTACAGGAATGCTGGGGAGGGACTGTTCATTAGGGACTGTAGTGACAGGACAACGGGTAACAGGTTAAAACTTAAACAGAGGAGGTTTAGATTAGATATAAGGAAGAAATTCTTTACTGTGTGGGTGGTGAGGGACTGGAATGGGTTGCTCAGGGAGGCTGTGAATGCTCCCTCCCGCAGTGTTCAAGGCCCGGCTGGACAAAGCCTTGCGTGGCATGGTTTAGTGTGAGGTGTTCGTGCCTATGGCAGGGGGTTGGAACTAGATGATCTTAATGTCCTTTCCAACCCTACCTATTCTGTGTTTCTATGATAAGAAACTATGTATAACTTCTGCTTCCTTCAGCTTTACTCTTTACAGAGAGCATCATACAGAGACCAAAAATTCCCTTGGGGTAAAATAGACCAGCAGAACGTACAGACTCCTAGGAAACATAATGAATAGGCTGAAGGGAGCCAGAGACACTTTGTATGCATTAATTTAGAGTTAACTTTCAGATACAGCCAAAATTCATTTCAAAGGACGAGAGATCTTGGCTTTATTTCGCAGAAAAAGACATTAAAAGTAATGCTATACTAAAAAATACTTCAATACAGAAAAATCTATAGAAATGATTGAACTTCAGATGCCTAAAGTCACCTTGTACTACCTGCAGTACCCGGCAGTACACAACATGCACAAGACTGGCATATACAGATACTTCCACGTGGACAACCATATCTAGGTGCCTCAAACTGTACACTTTATCCGCTCTGTATGATACTTAATATTATTTCATATTTTGCATCACAATATTAATGCATCTGAATTACAAGAAAATGTTTGTATTGTTTTCTATGAAGTAATTTTATTATAACAATAATGGTTCCAGCTCTAGATTAAATTTTAAATCAGTTTTTTGTAAGACTATTTTTTGTTTGTTTCTTTGCTTCCTGTACACATCTGCACTTCATGACTGCAATCATTGCAGGCTTTCTAAATTCAGTTTTAAATCACTACTGGATGGATTTCAAAAGTCAGGCTTGCAATGGTACATGGTGTGAATGAGCAGGAATTCAAGTGAAACTGAGCTGAAAACAGTAAGACTTTTCAAATACGTATGCAAAATAGTAAAACTAGTAAAAACAAAGTGGAAGTATTAATTCAGTTCTGGATTGTGGTTTATGATGCGCTGGTATCACGTGCAGGACATTGTGACAACAAAAATGCTGGGTAGTAAAATTAATATTGAAATCTCTGCAATTTCAAAAATTATTTATACAATTACATCACAGACATTCACAGAGTTTACCTTTTTTATCATTCAGTGTGTAAGAGTATAAAACTAGAATTTGTTATCTGAGAAAAAATACACTTTAGGAAAAAAAGCCATACTTTTCACTTCAGTAGTTGCATACGTGCACAATAAAATTAAAAAAAAAAAAAAAAAAAAAGAAATTTTACCAAGAAGTACTTTCTTATGGCTACATAAATAAATTAATTTACATGAATTTCTTCTCACATTTCAACAAAAAAGCATTTGTAGTGTTAGTATATCTTTACCACACTAGATCTCCAAAGAGACACCAGTGAGGATGAGCATTTAGTACAAATCTCTGTATGCATGAACTAATATTAAAGAACCTTAACAGGCAGACACTTTTACCAAAAAACAGCACAGGTTCAGTAATACACATCATCAGCATGAACGTGGATGAGTACATTTGAGTTGTGTGAGTGGTATTCCTGCCACTCATCTTTGAAAACTAGCTAAACATAAAACTAAAATTCATTTTCACTCTGACAATTGTTTTAACTGTCCTTGCTATCAAAGCCGATAAAGAAATAAAAACCACGAATTTTCAATAACAAACATGTAATTAAAGTTTCTGCCAAATATGTTAGTATATATGGAAAGGGAAAGAAAACTTCTGAATGTTCCTTTGCTGTTCATAGCAATCTTCATTCAGAATGGGAGCTGCAGGGTACATACACTTCTTTCAAGACTTCGCAAGCAGTGCTTTCACTGTGTTTTAACATGATTTACTCTTGCTTCATTGAACAGAGTATCTCCATAGGTCCAAAACACAGCATAATATGATTAAGGTGATGCATATGATACAACATGATTCTTCTGACAAGGTAAATTTGATTGAAGAATCAGATATGGATTACATATTTCAGTACTGACCTGAGTTCAGGTATTTAGGGATTTTTCCTAGGAATATTTTACCCATCTTCACTCTTTTAAGGAGAACATCAAAGTGCTCCAGTCAAATTCAGGAGCCTCATTTTCATAAACCCACGTTTCTTAGATTTCTGTCATATCCAGTAAAGATCTAATTATCATTTTCCTTAAACTGCCTTCCTTGGCATCATATTAGCAATATTTTCAACAGGAAGATATAGAGTATATGCCATTTTTTCCATTTATAATAAGGCTTCTTTACGCCATCACTTTAATGTAAAGCAATTGCAAAGAAGAATGTAAATTCACAGAACTCATAATGCAAATAGGAAGCCAAAATAATGTGTTTAACATTTTCCAAGTTTCTGTATGACCTTTTACTGATCATTCTCTATCATTTGTTAGATTTCATTAGACCTTCCATCAGATGCAAAATGTTTTATTAATGACATATCTAGGTGCTGTTCTTGA
Source organism: Loriculus beryllinus (assembly GCA_039877255.1). Lineage (NCBI taxonomy): Eukaryota > Metazoa > Chordata > Aves > Psittaciformes > Psittacidae > Loriculus > Loriculus beryllinus. The sequence continues at coordinate 15,707 of JBCJKH010075303.1, read as the reverse complement.
TTTGGGATCTTCAAGTCATTTGTTACAGGTTGTCTGAATATTCAACAAATGCAGTACACAAGAGCCTTGAATTCACAAGGAAGTTACTGAAATTAATATGCTGAGTATCACACTATTATTTCTAAATCAGGTGGAAAATCATTTATTATCCCATCCTGGTCCCACAAAATTCTCAATATTTGATACTGCGTTTGTCCTTTTATCTATCACTGAGTTTCCAAGGAAAGGACACGTCACCATCCGGCATCCTCTGCCAGCACCTCAGAAATGTTTGCAGTCTGTCATCTTTCCCTCCCTAACCAGCAACTATTTCTTGGTGTGAAATAACAGTGCTTCTGGGGGAGTTGAAATGAAACACGAATGCCAGATGGGGAATTGCTAATGAATATGGCTCAGAAAGTGTCTTAGAAACAAAATTAATGTTGTGGGAGGCAGAAAAATGAGTCTCCCCATGGCTAGTTTTTGGTTTCTTTGCATATCTTCTAACAAAGATCATTCTCTGTTTCTGATTCATGATGCCCTGCTTTCACTGGAACATCTCTGTGGCAGAATTAGAATGGTGTGAAAAGATTCTTGCAAATTAAAAACCTTGAGTTCAACATACTGACAAATACTGCAATAAAGTTTATGTTTGTTCCATTTCTGGTTCTACTGTAGAGAAGTATCATTGTCTGTATTGGCCTTAACATTTCTGGTTTTCATAATTCAGCTTATTTTGTTTACAACAAACAACAGAACTAATATAATTACCAGAAAAACAGTTTGAAAGCATTTGCATTTGAATAGATAATAGTTTGGTCTTTCAGCATCAAAACCTGAAGATTATAAAATAACCTATCAACAAAATGATTCTGTGAAATTACTGACCCTTAAAAGCATCAACACCTTGATATTTCAACAGGAAAATGTCAGTAAAGGCAGACACTTCACACCTCTTACGGTGATTGTTTCAAGATCACATTAGTCTAATGCACTTTGTATTTTTATTAGTATGAAAAATATGATGAAAAAGATGGCCACTCCATTTCCAAATGAACCTTCCTGATGTACCACTTTCCTCAAAAAGAAGAGAGTTAAAAGTGGCACATGAAAGGTAGAAGAGTGTGACTGGGAAGATCACTTAGGTAGGACTTAATGATCCAAGTAGAAAATGAGAGAATGAAAGACATGACAGGGAGGAAACACCTAGAAGAAAACCTGGTAAGATCAAAGATGGCAGTCAGCGACAGCTCCAGAGCCATGGAGAAGTTTTCAGTTTAACATCTAATTACAGCAAATCTAAACAGCAGAATGAATGCTGTGCCACGAAGACACACCTGAGCTGACAAATTAGTTTGTCTAATGGAAGTAATACCACCGAGTTATCTCCACTTAGGCTAATAAATCTCATTACTCCATAGAAGTTATTTGCCTTTGTGGAAACACAAACAAATCCAGTTAGCTGTAAGACAGTGCAAACACTTCTGCCAGAACAGTGAGGGGGACAGGGCAAGAGGAAAAGCATGAGTGAGTGAGGCAATCTAGAAGCCAAGGCAGGGTTGAGTGATTTCTTTTGCTAGAATTAAGAGTTTCAGTTGGGTTTGGAATTATAGTCCCAGTCTTAACCAGTGCAGATGTAAGAGGTATTTTAGTACTGCAGGCGCACTAGAGAGTATACTATTTTATTGGGTGGCAACAGTCATCTTTATAAATTTGTTTCCTTAGCTGTTCTTTTACAGCGAGTTCACAGTTTTGTGGGATTTTTTTCCAGCATTCCTAACTGACCTAACTATTTCTCTTGTTAAAGGCAGCTTCAGCACAGAATTTCTTCATCTCAGCCATTTCAAAGTCATTAGTAATTTAATTCTCCATCTCATTTATTAATGGACCTACTTTATAGTGGTACTGATTTTCCCCTGATACATTTGCACAAGCCTATCTCATCCTCCTGCCATAACCTCATTAAGGGTGAGATGCTGCAGTTTGATTACAGACAATAATAAGTGGTACGTTAAAGCTTCCAGCCATTCTGTAAATTAAGTTTATATTGTCAGTCAAGCCCAGGTCTGCTCAAATTCAGACATGTCATTGTTCATGATCAAGAACAAGCTCAGTGTCCATTTCAACCATATTAAGGAACACTCCCAAGGGTAAAATTTCAGTATCATACTTTTTCTTCAATTTTCTAGACACAGTGAGAATGAAGGAGCTCAGTTCAGTAACTGGTACTTCCTAAGAATAGTGCTACTTATTGATTTAATCTAGTTAGCATCCACTATTCACCTGTACAGGTAACTTGTTCTTCATAGGCCAGTGAATTTCAGAAAGCTTGTATTTGCAAGAAGACAAGCATATAACCCTCATTTCCTTGAGATACGAGGGCTGGAAACTTGCCTATCATTTAAAACAAACTACCCGGGTCTACAAAAGTCTCCTTCTCTCTCCTGCTGTTCAAATACATAAACCTCTATCTTGACAGCTTTTCCATTGTGACCATCTTTATTCCTGCAAGAATGATCTAAACTGTAAAGCTTTTAACAACTCCTTTACTGGCCCACATGAGTTTAGGCACCCATTTAGGACAGAATCCAACCTATTTTTATTCCAATTAGGCCATTTCAAAGGCATGCCATCCTGCTCATCCTTAAACACAGCTTGCCCAAGGAAGTTGTGAGTGCTCCACCCCTGGCAGTGTTCAAGGCCAGGTTGGACAAAGCCTTGGGTGTCATGGTTTAGTGTGAGGTGCCCCAGGGGGATTGGAACTAGATGATCTTAAGGTCCTTTCCAACCCTAACGATTCTATGATTCTTTTTTAGTTTTCCTCACGGTCTTGATTTTTTTTTCCTACCGTATCATATTTAACATATTTATTAAGTCTTTCCTATTTCCTTTCCTAAAAATTAATGGAGTTTTGGTTTTCTTACTAGTGCTTCATAAAAAAGTAGAAAAATCCACTAGGGGCTCTGTAAAAAAACATAATAGAGTTAAAGAAATGTTGAATTGGAATGGACTTCTGCGAATCCTGTTGCTTAATCTCTTACTCACAACAGGACTATTGCCAAAACTAGACAGCTGCAGTTTTGCCTAGTCCAGAAAACCTCTATGTATTTTGGATTTTTTGTGTTTACTCTGGTATTGTTTCCCATTTCAGTAATCCTTTCTTGTCTCATAGGCATAGGAATCACCAATCACTTAAAGTCTGGTTTTCTGCTGGCATATAAATAATTATCACAGTAATACTTTATATTCTGACAGCACTTCCAGGGATACAGTACAAAACTTTTAGAAAAACCGCCTAACAAGGTCAGTATAAAAAGTAGGACAGTTCCCATAAAAGTTTAGTTATTTAAAAGTTATGTATCAAGGTATTGTAGGTTATATACCTGTAACTTATAGGCAATTCATTCTTTCAGTGGAATTTCCTTTGGCTCTCTACACAAGAGAGGTAGACACCACAGAAAAAGATCTAAAGGGGTCGGTAGCCTCTGAAGTAAGCTAACAACAATCAGCATGCTCAGCATGCAGTACCCTGAAGTCAGAAATGACTCAAGGCTTAATCAGAATAGAAAAGTGCCTAAGGCAGCTGTCTGCCTGGGGGGCAAGGGAAAAAGATAGGCAAGTACAGCCTAACTGACTGCTGCATGTTTGGTCCCACTATGTCTGCATGCCTGCTTTACTCCTGTAAAACCACCAGTGGGGATTGTGATGGCTGCAACCAGCCTACTGTGGACTTTGGGGGATGTGTGGCAACATGGTAGCCAAGCACTGTCTGGCATGGTGACCTAGACATCCTACTGGTATACAAACATGACTACTAGTCAGTCATCTTACTTCATAAATAGTGCCCATGCTCTGTTGAGCTCTCTTGCATGGCAGCAGCCTGCACAACAGGATGGCCCTTTGAGCAGGGACTCCTCTTAAGATTACGCCTCAAGGCAGAAAGATTCCTTGCAGCAACAGGTTCTCAGTAAGTCATTAACAGCATGCTAAACTTTGAAATCTTACCTAAGACAGGGGTATATAGGTGGTATAAAGGATTGATTGTGCACATAATCCTTCAGATATAAAGTGCTGACCAAGTCTGATGATAGAAGTGGATAGGGCCGCACCTAGACTTCTCTCCAGTCAAGGAGTTTAGAAAGCAAGGAAGTCCTTTCTGAATCCCATTACAAAAGATGAGGATCTTCCTAACAGTTTTTTCTGACCCTGACCTCTGTAAGTCATCCAGTGTACCCTGACACTGAATCTTGTTAAACCACTGTCATAATTACCACTGAACTTTGTTAGCTCACTGCTCTGTATCAGGAAAGTATGTTGTTGCTTCTCTCTTACAAGCAAAGTGCATGACTCCATCTGTTACAATAGTACAAAAGTAAATACCTCAGTGCTCATCAACATGGCCATGCACATTTCTACAGCCAACCAGGACTGAACTCTAGCTTTTTTCATGCAGAGACAATTATAGAAAGAGAATAAAAGCCGCTTGTCCTAATGAACAAAAACTTGTCACACTACGTGAATCCCTGCTAAGTCCTTCCAATGAACACAACATCTACCCTTACCTGCAGATCCCTAATTACACCCAACTATTCATGCCTCCAAAATAGCTACAATAACCACACCTACAATCAGCTTGTAATTCAAGACCTGCATGGATCACACAGCTGAGAACAGTTAATTCTGATTAAAAACACTGCAGAAACACTGACAGGTTCCACTGTGAACCCTGATTTCCAAATCTCTGTGACTCATCCAATTTATTTTTAGATCAAACTAATTTACATGAGGGTGAAACCTGGAATCAAACTTGTCAATTTTTTAGATGAGGTGTATTTTTTTTTATAAACAACCTGGATTTTTGTCTTATTTTAATTTCATAGGGATAGTCTTAAATCAGGGAATGAGGATGTGGCTCTTGTCAAGGGAATTCACTATCTCACCCCAGATTTACTTTGCTTTCAATAATTCTGAGAGAAGTCATTATACATTAAAAGGTTAAGTGTTGAAAAGTCAAACCTGAAAAATCACCCTTTTAATGCTAGTATTAAAAAGTGACTTAAGTATGCACAAATTAACTGTTGTCATGGTTTATATGAAGGAAGGTTCTGGCTCCAAGATTCATTTTCCAATTCACTTATCCTTTATCTATACAGCTGTGGAAAGAGTAACCCAGAAAAAGACAGCCAAGAGTCAGAAGCAGTTTCTGAACAAAGGCATGTCTCTAGCCAGGACTTTGCCAAAGCCGAGAGTTCAGGTCTTTGGCAGGCCAGTAGAAGCCTGTGTCAGCCAAGGATTCAAAAGGGCATTTTCTATTGAGAATGCCTTAGCTTTCCTTGTAGAAAACTTAGCAAAGCATGCTCTTTTTCCTTTAAAAGATGTCCAAAGGAGGTAAGGCCACATGTTTTGCAATATAATGCTCCAGTACTTAGATATTTTGCTCAGTGAATGTAAGACCAGGCTAGTTCAGAAAGTTCAAACCACATAACATGTTTTCCTTTCAGTATCAGTGGGACCCAGGCTGATAGCAGAGAATTGGCAGGAAATGATCTCTCCTTTTATTTATATGGGCTGGCTGGGATCACTGACTGTGAGCCTGTGCAAGTGGATGGGAGAAGAGGTGCATCTGGAAAGCTTTTCTTGTGAGCACTCACAACTCAAACATCAGCAAGAGTCCCAAGGGGTGAGATAAGGACTGAAGCACTAGATCCAGGACCCAGCTATAATGTCATCACTGAACATAATCAATCTGAGTCTCTCCCTATGTAGAAACAAGTATACCTTGCCATGCAAGAGCATTTTCTAATTTTAGGAGACTCTAACCTATCAGGAAACCATGCCATCAAGCAAGAAATTATGCCACATACTCAAGATCTGTGAAAGGAAGAGCTTTTTTGTTTGAACTATCACCCAGGTGTTTCAGAGAAAGAATCTGAGACACAGCAATGGCCACACTGTATAAACAGCCTTACGAGCTAGGAAGTGACCTGCAGTTTAGATGTGTATATATTTTAGGAAGGCTACTTAACTAAAAATTCTAACATAGAACCATAGAATAGTTAGGGTTGGAAAGGACCTTAAGATCATCTAGTTCTAACCCCCCTGCCATGGGCAGGGACACCTCACACTAAACTATCTCACCCAAGGCCTCATCCAACCTGGTTTTGAACACCACCAGGGATGGAGTATTCACAGCTTCCCTGGGCAACCCATTCCAGTGCCTCACCACCCTTACAGTAAAGAAAGTCATTCCCATACTGATGCTTTTCCGAAACATTTTGCTCAGCTTGCTTAAACCCCCTTTGCTGCTTATACTAAGGAGCCCTTTACTGCCTTTTAGGATGGTGCCATCATTTCACGATGAGTTTTAAACATCAGAACTGCTGTGATCTCAGTTTCTGCTTTGTTAGACAGCTCGGGTGTATGTCCCTTGGCTACTGTGGTCTTTGTTTTTAGATCCTGTGTGAATACCTTTTTCAGCAGTTGCTAATGGATCCTGACAGAAGAACCAAAAATGATGAAACGTAACCAAAAAATCCTAAGGGTTACCTTCCACTACATAAGCCCCTGTCTTCAGGGGGAATCACTGACTGTACCTTAAGGGAAGAATTAGTCTGAAGGGATTTTTAAAATGTGCATTTTCACTGTAAACTATGCAAATGCCTTCCACACAATGTCACTTCTGATCTTCTTGTCTATATGCGATGTATTACTTCCACTTATATTGAGAGACCGGAGATGAAGCCTGAGGCAGGGGGCTGTGTACATGTCCCCTGAAGAAGGGCACCTCAGGCAGATTCGGCACATTGATGTCTCTCCAGCATGGAGCCACTAGGCTCCTATCCTGCCCCTCTCATCACAAAACTAAACTGTGTACTGTAGAGATGCATTGACACCATCACGCATGAAACGGTGCAGCCATGTGCTGGGTTTCTTACCTCTGGTAAGGACTATAGACTTTTAAGCTATTTTTCCATAGTTTAGTTATCATTTTTAACAGATGGTTTTGGGGGGAAAGTGGAGAGACAGAAAGTGGGTTTTTCCCCCTCTCTCAGAGTACAGAGATATCAGCTGAATTGATTAAGGTTAAGTGTGGGACTTTAGTTTGAAGTGAGCGTGCCTTCAATGCCTTTTCATTAGATGCTCATGCGTGGCACCTTTTGTCTTGCTTTTATGAACTATCATATAAGATGAAGCCATAAATGGGGTGAAAGTTGGAGAGCAGGTAAAGAGCCTCGTTCTGTTACCATTAGTAACACGCTTGCACCCATTTTGTCTGTAAATCAAATATGAAAGATTGCAACAGCTCCCTGTACATTGTGCGTCCTGACAACAGTTAGGAGCAGTAGGAGCCTTCTGGCTATTCTTATTCTTTCAGCATATTCAGCAGAAAGCCTGTTAAAAATAACAGGTCTTTTTTTGTGGCAGAAGATGCATTCGTTTTTGGGTCTGCCTTTTTCTCTGCCTTGGACCATACCTGAAGGCCAGAGGGGACATTAGGTCCCATGGCCTGGCATTGGGAGCATCCCAGACCAGCATCATCTCAGGGTGAGTTCTCTGGAGGCACTGGAGATCAAGAGGAACTTTTCCATACAAAAGCCTCTTTCTTGTCATTTTCTTCAAACATCACTAGGCAGGTATTGCTTTGCCTTGCTGTCATGGAAGCCTCCATCTCAAAGCTTAATTCTGGGGGAGTCTTTTCCTTTTCTCCTAGGATAAGTTTAAGGCTTCTTTTAATTTTTTTATTAGAGTGACCTAAAAGAGGGACCAGTGGGTAATAAATTTTCTGTTTAAACAGAAGTAGAAAAGTCTTGCTTTAACAGCTGTAACTTCCTCCCTCTGCACTTCCTGCTTGCAGACTGCTGATCTATGGTCCATCCCTGGTGGCTGCCTCCCTCCTTGTGAGTGAAGGCCAACTTCACTGCAGCCTTGCTTAACTTTCAGGATGGGTATAATTCCATTGGCAAAAGGTGCTTATTTTGTTTAATAATAGTGGTATTTAAAGCTGATTTTGATAGTAAGTTAAATTATACTATTTATGGATCAGCACTGGTGCAAAAGTCAGTGCCTGGAGTTTTCTAGGAAAAAAAGGTGTGTTTCAAAACCAGTAGATGTCTTAATTTCCGAATGTTTGTGTTATTATAGTAGTATGATTTGCAATAAATAAGGCCAGACACCATGACTACTGCACCTGTGAACCTCCAGGTATGCCCAGTTAGCTCCCTCCTAAAAATGGTTTGGTTTTGTTTGAGCCTCCCAGCTGTGTCTGGATGCTGTAGTTCAACCAGAGTTTCTGGACAAATAAGCTTGATTTTTGCAGCATCCTGGGGGGAACTGGCATAAAAACCATCTAAATTTGAGCAAATTAAAGAGTCCTTCGCTTTCTCTTGCTGCTGAGTGGCTACCATCCTGTCCCGAGTTGTCTCTCTGGAGCTGCTCAGGGATGGGGAAGCTGCAGTTGAGGGTTTGGACAGAAGATGGTGCAGTGTTCAAAGCTTCGTCCTGGTGGAGTGGCACACTCGGCTCTCACACCTGAGTTTTGCGTTGGCCTCCAACAGGCAAACCTCGCACCAGCGAGCAACTTTATAATGGCAGTATTCAAAATAACAAACTCGCATTTTGCTATAGTTTGTGGAGCAATAAATTAAACTGGCATAAAAATAATACATATAGGAATGAATAAATAATCATAAACCGGAACACTTTTCTTTCTCTGTGAATTCCTGCACTGACTTCATCACTCTTATATTAACACAGGAATTAAAAGCATTGCCATCGCAGCAGATGTAAGCAATCCCGAGGATGTGCAAAGGATTGTGGATATGATCGTAGCTTGCTGGGGCACAGTTCACATTGCATGCAACAATGCGGGGATCAATATGAACTCTGCAAGTGAAGATACTTCCCTAGAAGAGTGGGACAAAACCTTTAACGTTAATTTACGAGGATTGTTTTTGTGCTGCCAAGTAAGTGTGAGATGCTGTACTGGTTTGTTTTACAAGTACGTAATCAGTTCATAAGCATTTACTTTACCAATAGTTAATAATGCTTTATTACTAATAATCACAATAAAATCAGTCCTAGATTTGGTTGAGTTAGAGAGATTTGCTTTATAGCAATTACAGATTTTGGTCAATATTTTCAAAAGCAGTTGGTATTCACTGACTGCCCAAGGCCAAGCATTTAAGGATGGCCAGATTTTTTGGAGGGTGGTTATTTGCCACATCCTGAAAAACAAAAAGCTTTTAGGGGCCATTCCCAACATTAGTGATTACTTTGAAAAAATACTGCCCACAGTGAAGAGGGTCTGAAATGGCAATGGGGTTTTTCCTGCATCAGCCATTTTTATACCAAGTTTTTATATCAAGTGCTTCAAAGAAACGTGTTAGCACATAAACTCTTCTGAAAAGTGAAGACTAATTTATTATCATGTCATTATTAGCACAATCACAGAAAGGGTCACTGGTCTTTCCTTTAATTTCTGTCACAGGCTGCAGGCCGCATTATGCTGAATCAAGGATATGGGAAGATAATTAACACAGCATCTATGGCAAGTTTAATAGGTGAGTGATGAGAGCTAACAGTTGTGCTTCAGAATCCATATTTTAATTACTACCGATGCTATTTGAATCAATTAAACCTGTATTGGGAAGGAGTAAATCACTGACATTTTGTACTAGAGGAAATGTACTACAAAATTTTTATTGATATCATTTTTCAACATTTGCCTGTCCTTTATGTTTTAGAGCACTTATTACTTTTTATAGAAGAGGTGGAGTCACCTTCCCTGATTCCGAGGCACTGATGGCACAGGAGAGGTGCTGGTGCACTCCCCAGTGATTTCAGGCAGATGCAGTTGAATGTGGGAAGCTATACCCCTGTCACGTTTACAAGCCACCCAAAAGCTTTTTGCACTGGTTTTCTCCCGGGTACCCGGGGTTTTGTTTCATTATCCTTGCCAACAGGTGTCTCCACCAACGCTGCTGAATCAGCAGCATCGTCAAAAGCGCCAATAAACCATTGTAACATATGGAATGAAATCCCTACTGCTGAGCTAATCTGGAAGGCAGTTACATGCTGGTGAACTGAAGCCCATGTAACAAAAATTGATCAATTACACAAATTAAGCGTAGCCCTTTAGGAATTTATTTTATTGGTCTGGACATCTGTTGCAGTATTGTCCAAATCCAAAAATCAAATGGTGCCTTGGGTTGCCAAGTTAGGCAAGAAAATCTAGTAGCAGTAAAAGTACAACCGAAAACCCCTGTATTAATATCATGTCCATCTGCTGAATGTTATATAAATATGCAGTCTTTTTATTTTCCTTCAGAATAACATTTATTTTTACTGTGCCCAGTTTGACATTCTGCGACATTCTGCTCAGTTTATTGCACAGTAACTTTAAATACTTCTTCAAAACTACAGTTATAATGTTGTTGTTAATCTTTTCTTCTTTTTTTCAAGTGCCTTTACCAGCTGTTTTACTTACACTTAAACACAGGCACCACCCCGCCACCCCAGCTTTGTGGAGTTACAAAGTCTCCCAAAGAGAAATAGTTTTGAAAAGAATTTAGAGCTTTAAATTTCAAATGCCCCAGATCTTTCATGCTCTGCTCTGCACAGTGCGGCTCTGGTCTGGGCTCGGGCTCTGACTGTCCACATCATTGCCACAAAGCAAAAGTTACTGGGAGGTATTGCACCCTACAGAAAGTTACAAACCTCTGGAAACCGGCACTGGCTGAGGTCTGCTGGTTTGGCACACAGCTCCCACACTCCCTCTTGCAGCCCAGAATTGCTCTCTGTGGCTTAAGGAGAGGCATTTCCCTATTTCTTCATCAGGCCCTGGCACAGCTTTGCTGAGCCAGCAGGCGATGCCATTCCACCACAGCATCCATCCCAGCCCCAGCTGCATCTCCTTGGTTGGCACACCAAGACCACTGAGACCCCCATGGGGTCATGTTTGAGGCAGTATTAGTCCTAGAGCAGGAATGAAAGCTGGAAAGGAGCCCTGAGAGCAGCCTGGAAGGGTCAGTGCAAGATGTGTTTAAATGTCACTGAAAGTTAATGCATGCTAGGCCAGGAGTTAAGAGATGAGGAGATGTGTTTACCTTCTGAACCTGTTTGAATCTTGGCATTGAAAAAATCTAGTAGTTATAAAACTACGACTGAAAACCACGATGTTCATATCATGTCCATCTGCTGAATGTTAAATAAATATGTTGGTTGGTTGGTTATTTAAGTATGTTGGCCAACTGGCATAGTATAAAATGTTTCTAGAAATAGTTAGGGGATATTTTTTTTGTTGTTGTTGTAGGTTGAGTCCTTCCTCAGAGATACAGGAAAATGAGGAGACACTTAGCAGGATAGGGAGGGTTTTGTTTGTGATTCTTTTTCCCAGATACACTGCTCAGAATCAGTTTTAATTAATTGAAGATGAGCCGCATACATTTTGCATATGTGCATTTTGATTCTGGTATTTCACTGGAGTTATTCCAGACGTATGCTTCAGCAGTGGAGACGAGGCTGCTGCGGCTCTGCGGTTTGCGCAGGTGTAACTCGGATCTGTAATCTTTACAGTGCATATCTTTAGTGGTAAGTGGTCTGGTCTTGTCTATCTCTGTGCACCTCTCATTAACATTACATGCCTGCTTCAAGGTCAGGCTAGAAGCCTTATGCACTAAAGAGCGTTGCAAAAACATAGTGTCAGGTTGTTGTGGTTTAACCTGTCAGGCAGCTAAACACCGCGCAGCCATTCGCTCGCTGCCCCCAGAGGGATGAGGGAGAGAATGGGAAAACAGGTAAAACTTATGGGTTGAGATAAAGGCTGTTTATTAGGACAGGAAAAGAAGGGCAAATAATAATAAGAATGGTTAAAGAATATACAAAACAAGTGATGCACCATGCGATTGCTCACACCTGCTGATCGATGCCCAGCCTGTGCCTAAGGCAGCGATCCATCCCTCCCAGCCAATTCCCCCCAGTTTTATTGTTCATTCTGACATCATATGTTATGGAATATCCCTTGGGTCAGAGGTCTCCTTTGTGTCCCCTCCCAGCTTCTTGTGCCCACCCGCAGTCTCCTGGCTTGCAGGGCAGCATGAAAAGCTGGAAAGTCCTCAACTTTCTGTGAGCACTGCTTAGGAACAACTAAAAACATCAGTGTGCTATCAACATAACTCTCATCCTAAATCCAAAACCAGCTACTAGGAATAAAATTAACTCTGTTCCAGCCGAAACCAGGACACAGGTGTTTAAAATGTAATGCACCTGATATTGGCAGCATTTTCATCTGCTTTCCTCCTATCTTTGTCTGAAACAGGAGTGAGTGTCCTCACTTCCCAGAAGCCTTTCAAATTCAGATTGTTTTGGTGGTACCGCTGAAGGCCCTGTTTTGTATGAGTTTAAGGGCATGCAGATTTCTTCTTCTGTCTATAAGAGACCACCTTAGGCAAGGGAAGAGAAGGTGGAGTGGGGGCTCAGCCTCAGAAAACCCACCTGTGGGTGTGATATTTGCAGCACCCATTGGCTTCTTGGGATCTTCCAATTGAGAGGGTCTAAGTGTTTCAGGAGGGGGAAACTCTATCATCATCTGCATTACCTTCCTTAGATATTCTTCTGAAGACAAAAGGACTTGCATAGAAAGACTCTTGAAAACCCAGTCTCAGCACCCACCCCTAATTGGAAAGCTGATTCTGATAGCTTGCAGCAACTTGCTGTTCTCGCCATCATGCTCTAGAGGTGCAGAGCCTGTGCCAAAACTCTTATCCTCTTAGCAAATGGCAAATGATTTATCACAGACAGACATGTTTAGAAAGTTTAGCAAAGAACTGCTTTTGGGAGGTTACAAGGTTAACTACCAAAGTTGTATGTAACTTGGAGCTGATGCATGGCAATTAATCAAGTAATGATGTTCCACATCTATTTGATAGCACATGCAGCGTGCTGCTTTGGGGGGCAACAGGCACATGCAGAATGCAAAGTGGTTCTGCTGGTTGAAATAGGAACTATTTCATATTGCACAAAAAATGAGTGCAAAATAAGTACTGTATGAAATACTCTCTGTAGCAAGCAAAAAGCCTCCAAATTCTGAGCAAACCTTCTGCACATGCAGTAAAAAGAAACACTAAGAGTTGCTTCCATCATGTGTGAGATATAAATCTATTCACAAACATTTATGTTCCAGGTGAAACTCCTTATTCACAGGCTCAGTAATTTGCAGCAGGGCTTTTGGCTCATTCAGAATTTGGATTAACTCAATTTGTTATCATCTTCTTTTCACCCTTTAAATTGACATACTCAAAACCAATAGTTTTAGTCAATAAAAGCAGTAGTGGATGTGTTGGTATACCATGGATGGTAGTTATGTAGAGCAGATGCACCAGCTTAACTTAATAAATTAAGACCAATTTAATGCCATCTACTGATGCTGCTTACGTGCTTCTATCAAAATGCAGTGGGGTTTGCCTGCTTACCTTACACAAAGGCAATGATTCACTTTCTTCCAGGGTTCAGCATTACCTAACCCTGCAGGCTACAATTGCTTGTCTTTGTGATTACTGATATTTAGCACTGATTTTCCCCACTCTCCCTCCATGTAAGAGTCAGTGGCGCTCAGCACTGATACAGCGCTAATTATGGATCAGTGCTTTGCACTGGATTTGTTTAATGACGTCCTAATGGCAGCCAGAAAAGTCCAAGGAGAGACACTTTGTGGGTGTAAATCCCAGCAGCCCAACCAGCCCGACTCCCGTGGGTTTAAAGCACTTTACACTCCCTGGGGATTTGTCCTTAAGTAGCTTTCCCCAGAACGCTTCAAGTGTGAGAGCTGGTGGAGGGGCAGAGCCACCTGAGCACGCAGCACTAACAAGCTTGAACATTGTAATTAGCAAGCCGATCATTTTCCCTGTCTGACTGACATGTGACATCTCTGAAACACTTTCAAAAGCCTCACATTTTGAAAGTGGTGGGTGTTCTGCATTTTTGGGGCGCACCTGCGCTCACATCCACACAAACACTGATTAGATAATGTGATGTGTTTGCTTCAGACGATGGATAGGATAAAAATTATGGAGAATAATTTGTTCCAAAAAGCTTTATATAATATCATATAATATGTTATATAAAATCTATTATGCACTTACATCATACCATTATGCTACATTATACTTTATTAGCATTAAAGTGTACAAGCATTTCATATATAAATACATATATGTGTATAATATATGAATGTGCATGTGTGTATATGATTATTTACTTTGGGAACAGTCAAATATTGCAGATGTATTTTTAATACATTGGGTTTTGCTTTGCCCACACATGGTACCTATTAAATTTCTTATTTTCTTTCTTTCCTTCTTTTTCATATTTTTTTTTTCCCAGCTGCTGAGGCAAAAGTGTTAGATGGCAAAATACAGATTTAGAGTTTTCTGCTGTGGGTGGCTAAATTCTTGTTGCTCCCTGCCTGGTATCAGGGAAAACAGTTCATCTCAATGCAGGGACTTGCCCATGTTAGTGCCTCAGCTATCTGAATTTGTGCAGAATAAATCATTTTCTATTTCTGAATCCCTTCTAGTCCCACACCCACAGAAGCAGGTGGCATACAACACCTCAAAAGCTGGGGTCGTAAAATTAACACAGACATTAGGAGCCGAGTGGATTGACAGAGGAGTAAAAGTCAACTGCATTTCCCCGTAAGTAAAATGTAGTCTCGTTTTGAAAGTACAAAGAGAATGAAATGTTCTAAAAAGCTCAAACGAACAGTATCTCAGCAAATAAAGTTTCTAATTAGCAGGTGGATTGCATCCCTTTTTATGTTGTCTTTTCTTTAACAAAGGTTTAAATACTTAGAACCAAGCCTGCTCTGTTGCTGTGTATACTCAGGGATTTAAGAAGAGGTTTTAGCATTTGATAATAGGTTTTCCAATGATGTGAAGGGTAGTTTTTAGCATTTCTCTTCCAGATGAAATATTTCCTTAGTCTGTCCAAGCCTTCTGTGGTTAAAGAAAAGGCTTTTGACACTTAATAGACAATACTTCTTTCCCCTTTTTACTTGAGACAAATATATAGGCACTTTAAAAGCCACATTGTACTGCTGTAATTGAGCTACTGTTCAGCTCTGACAATCACAGGAGGCCAGGTGTAATTTTGTAAATATATATATATATATATCTTTATTACAAATTACATTTTCCTTATTTTTAGATGTTTAAAGCTGTATGTTTTATTTTATGGCATTTATTCACAAAGAAAAGTTTTTGTACGACATACACTTTTTCACTCCCTGTGTCTCACTCACACGCCCAATACAGTAATTGTATGAAACAGTTAACAGTGCATGGTAGTGCTAAGCAGAAACTCAAGTGGATAGTGTTAATTGGAAGTGGTCAGATACTGTAGACCACTGAAGTCAATCAGAGTAAATAAGAACTACAGGATTTTAACCCAGGAGTTAAATTGTAATAGTGAAGATATAATGTACATCAAATTAGGAAAAACAAATTACATATTTTAATCCATAAAGTGGAGTAAAAAAAATAATCAGAGAGCTTAATGGCAAATGCCTCTGTTTTTATTGTCGATCTGCTCTCCACTTCCTTGTGCTATCTGTCTTCCTTATGATTATTTATTACTAATTATACCAGGGGCTCCAGCCGTCGCTCTATGTGATCCACAGATTCTTTAAACAGCATCTTCGTATGGGATTTTCCCCATGCAAATGCTAGCAAGAC
>JBCJKH010075301.1:2469-24788 GCA_039877255.1 Loriculus beryllinus | reverse complement strand
TGAGGCACTGGAATGGGTTGCCCAAGGAAGTTGTGAGTGCTCCATCTCTGGCAGTGTTCAAGGCCAGGTTGGATGAAACCTTGGGAGGCATGGTTTAGTGTGAGGTGTCCCTGCTTATGGCAGGGGGGTTGGAACTAAGGTCCTTTCCAACCCTGACGATTCTATGATTTACGTATGGCTACACACCTCTTCTGGCTGGCGGAGACCTACTCATGTGACACAAAGATAGAAAAGAATGAGCTATCTTGTCCTTCTAAAGTTGCAGCTTTTTAATGCAGATCCCTAGACTTCACCTACAAATGCAACATAATAGAAAAAAACAAATTCAGAAAAGAAGTGTCTTCTATTTTCCTCCCACTTCACCTAGGCTCATTCTCGGAAGCACCTGAGAAAGGTTTAACCTTTCATAGTTACTCCAAGTTACTGTAAAAAAAAAAAAAATCACCACACTTCTATCAGAGAAGCAGTGAAGTAACCAAAAAACACAATTTGTTTGCACAATTGCATCTTCAGTTTTGACAAAGCAGCTGCTGGACTTGCATCTGCTCCTGGGAAGATAGCCAAACTCTGGGGAAACCAGCATATATCAAAAAGTTCAGAGGATCTGAAAAAGTGCAAAAAATAAAAACATAGGGGAAAAAGGCTTGTAAACTTGTATAGAAAATTAGAAAAATATGTTTCCATTGTGTAAAAATTTAAAAAAAAAAAAAAAAAATTCTCTAACAAGAAATATACCCTTAGCCTTTATTTGACTGTCACTGAAGCCCTTAGGCCAGTGCAAACACAAATATATGCATGGCTTCCTGTCTCTTCAACAAGAAATGTGGATACACAAAATACCCAAACCTGTCAAAACATAGGGTTCTTTCTCTGCAGCTAAGCATCAACTTGGCCTTTATATTAGGGTTGAACAGAAAACTAGAAATTACTGGATTCACTTTTTTATGTCATGCCTTGGTTTCTATCGGTCATACTGTTACACCAGGATATCTGTTTTTCCATCTGAAGATGTTCTGCTATACTGGATCAGGGTCTGCTTTGGTACAGCACACTAAAATATTCATATCACATTATGCTGTAACTCTAGAAGGAAACTACAGTAAGACAAGCATGAGATAGCTTTCAAAATGCATATCAAAAGGGTGGTAAATAGCAATAGTCAAAAGCCAAATTTAATTTTAATAGCTCATTTCAAATTATATTATCATGAATATATTCTTGTTTCAGTGTACAGTTTACTTTTATGTCCAGATCTATCTTGACCTCAAAAGCTTTCTTGACAATAAGAGCAGGAATCCGTACCCAGTACTGGCTTTTCTGTCCCTGTGCCTCATGATCTTGTCTGGGATGGATCATGCAAGGCCCTGTAGATAAAAATTTTTGCCTCATATGTGTACACAGACATTAGATGTTGCTGAGGCAGTGGGGGGATGCCTTGGCTGCAGTGACCATGAAGTGGTGGAGTTCAAGATATTTAGGATGGCAAGAAAGATGCAGAACAAGCTACTACCCTGTACTTCAATAGAGTGGACTTTGGCCTCTTCAGGAATCGGCTCGGTACCATGGGATAAAGCTCTGGAGGGAAGAGGGGCCCAAGAAAGGCGGGGATTCAAGGATCACCTCCAAGTTCAGATGCATCCCAAGAAAGAAGAAGTCAGGCAAAAATGCCAGGAGGCCTGCACAGATGGACGAACAAGAAGCTCCTAGACAAACTCCAACACAAGAAGAAAGGACAGGTATCTGGGAAAGAATTAGAGAGAAATTGTCCTAGCAGCTAAGGATCAAGTTAGGAAAGCTAAAGCCCTTCTAGAATTAAATCTGGCCAGGGACATCAATGACCAAAAGAAAAGCTTCTACAAGTATTCTAGTAATAAAAGGAAGACTAGGGAAAGGCTGGGCTCTCTTTGGAAGGCAACAGGAGACCTGGGACATGGAGAATGCTGGCATACTCTATGACTTTTTTGCCTGAATCTTCAGCAGCAAGTGCTACAGCCACACTGCTCAAGTTGCAGAAGGCAAAGACAGGGACTGGGAGAATGAAGAACCAGCTACCTGTAGGAGAAGATCAAGTTCAGGACCACCTAAGGAACCTGATGGTGCACAAGCCCATGGGACCTGAAGAGATGTATCTGCAGGTCCTGAGTGAGCTGGTGGATGAAATTGAAAAGTTCATAACTGTCATATTTGAGAAGTCACAGAAGTCTTAGTCTCAGGGTATAGAGATGCATGTTACCTTCAATGGCAGAGTGAAGAAATACAATGAAATCCAAGCAAACAGTCCAGGCTGATTTAATCTCAGTTACTCCTTACTACTGAAAGCCTGGCCTGTCTCAGGTCCCTGTAGAGTTGACAGACATTAGGACAATGCATTTTTTTAATTATTTTTTTTTTAAAGTAAACAATTATTTCCTTTTGGCTTTACTTGGTAGGCACTGTCCTTTCTGAATACAGTTCCTATTCTTCTGCAACAACTGGGCAGCACAATGAGGTCATGTCTGCATTCAGCATTCAGCTGCCAAGACAGACATATCTCACGTATCTTCAACTTATGCCTGTTTGGAGCCCCAGCCTGAGCAACCAAATCTACTAGAACTCCTGAAGCTACAAATACAGTTCTCAGAATTCTCAAAAATGTTTTAATGTGCTCAGGGATGTTCTTCATCTGAAAGGAGTGCTACTGAAAGAGTAGGCCCTAATTACAAGGCTCTGGTCCTTCAGAAGGTGCTGCCAGACACAATCAGCAGGAGGGCAGTTTGGAAGGTTGGTTTCTTCAAATAAGAGATCAAACTACATCACCAAGTTAGTGATCTTAGGAAAGAGATGTGACAGGCCATTCAGGAATGTCAATAGAATGTCCAAGAAAGCAAACATTATTTTGGTTGATTTCATTAATCTTGGCCCAAATTTTGCTAAGAGCCAGTACAATTCAGAATGGCAAGTACTTATCCATATGACACCAGAATAAGAAAATTGCCACTCAGGCTTAGAAAATGAGCCTTTTTTAGATTTTGACATTCATTTATCCAGAGGAAATCATTCAATACCTGAAATTACATAGGCTTTATCTCAAAAAAGGAACCTTACTGAATCACAGAAATTGTCAATACAGTTTTAACCTTTGAAGAAATACCTTCTTTTCAAAAGGAATCACATTGCCTTTTGCTAGGATAATTCTTATAGTGACCCATAAAAATATTCCAAGGAGTTCTTTCTTATTACAGTATCTAATGTCTTCTAAAATGATCTCACTCCTTCCTATAGTAACTTACTAGCTCAAAGAATAACATTAAGTGCTGTGACAGCAAAACATTAGTAATAGAATGTGCAAGTTGTCATCTACTTTTAACAAATCAAAACTTGATGAACTATTCCTATACAGTAGCATAATAACAGATAACTCTTTTGAACAGTTCTAGCATTCAGATACTTGGCTTTGCTTTCAATATATAATATTTCTAACTTTTAACTTGAAGTTATTTAAAGAAGAAACAATGCTTTGTCTAAGCAAGGTAATTCAAAACCAGAAAATGCATATGATGTTTAGACCAGCAATACATGCTTAAGATTGCCCTGAATAAAGATGAGAATGGTCTATCTTGCCTATTCTTCTGCTAAGACAATTTGCTTCTTATTAATTACTTGCCCAGTCTAATTCAAGCTTTGCAAGCTACTTCTCTTGGAGCTATCTGTAACCTTCAGAAATCACTGTTGGGAATTACTTGCAGATACTTGTCCTTGGTTTTATTTTGCTCCGTGTTAGCCTATTATTCCAATTTAACTTTCTCCCTCTACTCCTTTAAGTTGTTCTTGTAAAGTATAACTACAGCTACATTGGTAATATTCTTTCACACAGGTATGAGCAGGCAAAAAAAGGTTATTACGGCCAGTGAGAACTTCTTGCACACTATAATAACTAGTGTAAGTTGCCTCACAATACTAAAGCAGATTACCCTATTCATTACAAATAAGCTACCTGATTAAGGGAGCGCAGTTTTTGTTTACAAACCATTTGCAAATTGATTATGATTACTGTAGATCTATTTGTAAGTTCTTTAACAAATTAAAACACAGATTTCCACATGCTGGTCAGTCAGAAAACTATACAATATTGCCTATTTTTCATTTGAAGTTGAGATTGGTGACCTATATGACACGTCATTTATGCGTCAGGAGAAACAACAGAGAATGCAGTCAGCAGTCAATAGAAAACATTCCCCATGTATAAATATGTAAATGAAAATTCCTCAGGTGAAAATACATGAAGTTTCTCATGAGCAAACCACTGGTGACATGAACACCCAGAGCTAGTGAGGACATACAACAAAATAGAAGACTGAACTTTAGAGTCTATTGACAGAATGTTCTCAAGAACTTCTTTTTACTAATGCTGTAGAAATAGAGACCTCTTTAAACTGTTCACACTCTTTATGATAATGTAAAACAATGCAAAGCTATTCCTTATGACTGTGAATAAAACAGTGAAAGGGCATATTTTAATACATCAAAAGATAAATATCAATATACAGATTAGAGTTTATGAGGAAAACATTTATATCAAATGGATGCAGTTCATTAAACCACCAAAAAAAAAAACAAAACCAACAACAACAGCAAAAAAAAACCAAAAAAAACCCAAATGAAAACAAAAACAAAAACAAAAAACACAAAAACAAAAAAAAACCAAAAAAAAACCAATACCCTGAAATGAGGTTGATCATTTGGAAGGACACCATCAATGCCAAGAACAGTTTCCAAGGACAGTTACAGAACTTGGACATTGTCTCGATAAACTAGAGGGTTTACCTTATAATCAAAACTATGATTATACAGCATGTATAACCCATGCTAGTTTTAAATCAAGCTAGCATTGATATGGTAGTGAACTAACTGCTCGTAAGCTGTAGGCATCACAAGGGGCTTGCTGTAATTAATGAGGCAGCCAGTTTATATCCCTGTCCTGGGTTCACCAGTAACAGTAATTCCCTTTCTGTTCTTCCACATGTGGGATACCAGCCTGCATTTTTTATTAGTTTTATACCAATAAAATCTTTTTTCCTCTACTTTTTTTTACCCCTCTATACAAAAGTCAAAACAAAGAGATTAAGCCCTTGCTCAGGAAATTGGAGATTACACAAAGTTTCATGCAAACGTGAAAAGAATTTCAGTCTCTGTCAGTTTTAACAGTCTTCTGTATTTTTTGCAAGTGTAAACTTTTAATCTGCAGTGATGGCCTGGCAAGTTCTTGTTCTACAGTCTTTTACAGTAAGATTAAGCATCATGAAGAAATGGGAAGAAAACATAGAGTAGCAATTCTTCTGCTCTCACATGAGTGATTCAGATAGTCTGTTCTTCCTCCTTCCCTTTAACTACATATCTTCCTATGCAGATAACTCAACCCACCCCACAAGACGGAGCACCAACTGACACCTCCTCCAACCCTCAGAGCACTCGCCCTTCCAGGTAACTCTGTTACATCCTGGTCATGACGTGCTGTGGTATGGAAAACCTCTTTGGTCAGTTTGGGTCAGGTGTCCTGTCCCTGCTTCCTCCCGGCCTCCGCTCCTCCTTGGCAGAGCATGAGACTCACAAAGTCCTTGGTCAGAGTAAAACATTCGAGCAGTAACTAAAAACATCGCTGTTATCAGTTCTGTTCCCAGGCCGAAAGTCAAAACGCAGCTGCACCATCTACTAAGAAGAAAAAAAATGACTGCTACTGCTGAACCCAGGACAACACAATGCTTTGGCTTCCACACAATTATATGCAGTCTTTTATTTCCAAGTCACTTCTGGATAAATGACAAAAGCTGTGTCTTACCTTTACATGAGTAAAATGATGGTATTCAGTATAACAGATCACACATGCCTAATGATTTTGGTGGTGGTTAGATTCCAAACTTGAGTGTTTTCATAGAGATACTTTTGGGAAGTCTTTGTTTTGCTGGAGAGAATGCCAAACACTCCATCAAGTCCCTTGAAAGAAATTCAGATGCACTACAAAGCTTGAAACATTGCTAGTACCTACCTACTTTGCAAATGCAAAACAAAGTATGTATTTTTCCAATGTGGAATTAAGCAATTAATGTTTCCTAAATGCTCAGAGACTATATTTTCCTGTCCTCTTATCTACAAAGCTGATTTATTTCCCAACCTGTTTAAAATACATCACTGTACTTTAGTGTACATGAAGCACACTCCCAAGGCATGAGTACATTATTTCAGCAGTATTCCATTTTCATTCAAAAAATGGAATGAGATTGAATTGTGAAGCCAGATCTCAAAGTCCTTGGTAGCTTTTCTCACAGAAATACTTTCTTATTCGACATCTTGTCTTTTCATCATGAAATAATACACTCTTTTGTAGCCATAGGATGCCCGTCTCCAGGGGTGTTGCAGAATAGCTACAGCAGTTTCACCAACTAGCAGACCTAAATACATCTGTGCCAGGGAAAAAACACTTCACGCTTGAGCTCTGACAGACAGAACAAATGTTCCCTAATTTTCTGTTGGAGTATTTGCAGTATTCCACTTGAGTTGATGATGCTGAAACAAGGATTTTCACTTTTTGAATATGACATAATTTGAGGAAGACATGAAGTAAATATTTCAGCTGGAGTAGGTTTAAAATTAGCCCAATCTCTAAAGGTTTAAAAAGTAACCTCTGTCTTTCCAGGAATTAAGCTGTGTGGGCTTGGATGGATCAGTAAGGGATGAATGACCACCTTGGGACAGGGCTTTGTTTGGGAAAAGCATGGTATTCACATGATCAGAAAGAGCCTTTCTGTATCTCCTTACCTTCTCCCCTTCCCTTCTTCCCTTTCCCTCTTTCCTTTCCACTCTTATTAGACCTGACATTCCTATTACATCTCCAGCCTCCTATTTATTTTCAAGCACCCATCCCTGAGACAGGTCTAAAACACAATGGAAGGTTTCATGGCACCAGCAGGAATCTGCTTATATGTGTTCCTTTATGGCACAACTGTGCTTTTGTTGACTTGTTTTGGGTTTGTATGGGTTTCTTTTCGCAGTGGGAGGAAGACCAACTGTGAGATACCATCAGTCAGCAGGACACGGGGCTGTTTACCTAAGTTCAGCCTAAGGACCACCAGTATTATACCGGCTGTATTGAGGACATGGCTAAAATTACCTCAGTTTCCAGGGGAAAAAATCGTATCTTTTACAGGCATAGATTAAAAGATGAGCTGTTAAGGGGTTTTTAGTTTTCCCCTTAGAGATACCCAGCGACATTGTGTAATCCCCAGCAGCAGGGCAGGGTGACCTTGGCAGAGGAGTAGGCAGCATAACATTAGTGACTCATTGATTTTATGAAGCACTTCTCTTCACAGCTATGAGCCACAACAAAATAGATTATAATTAATTTTTTAAGACAGAGTCATATGTCAGAAATGTCTCTACCTCTCTTGGTTAGAATGTGACATTCTATACCCCATTTAGAATATCACATAACATTCAGATGTGGTTAGTGATCTTTCTTTTATGTATATATCACTATATATAGTGATTTTTCTTTTATATTAAACAAAAAGAGGTGCAACCTGTGTTATGTGAAATGTAGGTTGGTCAGATAACATGGCAATGACTGTGTAAAACAGAGAAAAGGAGTACAGGGCTTACCAGAAGATTAGCTAGAGCATTCTCTAAGGAAAACGTTTAATAAAACTACGGGATCACCTTCCTGCAGTGTATGGAGCACTGAAGAGTCTCACAGTACTTATGGCTTTCAGTTGGGTACTACATCTAGTAACCAGCATGTTTAGCCACAGAATCCTGTAGAATCATGGAATGGTTTGGGTTGGAGGGGAGCTTAAAGATCATCTAGTTCCAACCCCCTCCCTAGATCTACTTTTGATCTTTCTTACCCAACTAGGGTGTTGTTAGCATATATATTGGAGTAAACTGGATATTACTATATTCCTAAAAGTATAAGCTCTTATCTAGTAGCATGTTTTTATGGAGGCCTGTAATTTAACAGGTATTGTGGCAAAGACTCTAACTATAGACTATAAGTATATGCTGTGCATGAATACATACTCTCCACCTCAGAGCAAAGGGCTACTGCAAACAAAACAGGAACCGGAACTGAGAGGATGTTGTATATCCTGGGTGACTGTAATGTCTGTGAAAGATGCTCTTTGAGCATTTTCCCCTTTAGTCAAGTGACTCTCCTACTCCTGGAGAAGGCCCTGCCCACAGTTTCCCATATGCCAAGTATTTTAACCCTTCTCACTTGTTTGGAGAATGCAATTCTCCTTTCAGTCAGCACAGCGATTGCAGTTAGTAGACAATCTACTGAAAGCAAAGTACTACATACTTCTTGCCTTTAAAATGATAAACCAACCTGAAGGTTTGCATGCCTGCTGTAAAATTCATGATCTCCTATATCTAAGAAAGTTTCTCTGTGGGTTGGTCCCATTTCTTCCTGACAGAACATGCTAAAGAGCTCTCCTGATTCTTCCAATCAATTGCATTCCTACAGAGCAACTTCATAAGCAAAGGTACAGTGACTTCTCCACACTGGAGTCTTTGCTAGTGTGCAGAAGAATATCATTATATCCTGGTGTTCTTAATTAAAGGGTTCATATTTATCACTGCCTGTTCTTGTGCTGTCAAAGACAAGTGACACAGTGGCTTTAGAAAGCTGTGACAAATTTGGAAGTACTGGTGGGATTCTGCTATAACACCATTTCTGCAAGGGCTCTGTTCCAAGTCACTGTTTTCATCCTCTGGTGTTGCCTAGCATCAGAGCAGGAATCCTTCTTCCTGCCTGCAAAGAAGCAGGCAGATTTTTATAATATGTTTTATTATTCTCTTGCATCTGAAACAAGTAATAGATGTGCTCTTTCCATTCTGGGAATCAGAGCGCAGTTAACTGTGATTTATAAGCTTCAGCATATGATGTTTAAAATCCACTTGGATACATTATTCATCTTTGAAGGCAATGGCCAGCCCTCTAAACTTAATGAGTGGTTGTATGTGATTTGGGGGAGGGGAGTTCTTTTTTTTTTTTGTGATGCTAAATAGGAAGATACTAAAGTTACTGTACATTTAAATCCTCATTATATACGGTATTAATAAATGTGCCACTAATACAGTCTGTTAAGTAACTTTGCTAATCTGAGCACATTATGTTGGATTTATACTGTAGAGGAAAATCGATTTATTGTTGTCTCTGCCTTTGTGGTACAGGGAGAGGGAGAAGAAAAAGAAGAGAATTTGAATCAGAATGACTGCAGTATGTTCTGTCACTGGTAACACGGATGATCCTTTCTGGCTTTTTGCAGTATCCCCCATGTTTCTAAACCATCCTTATTCCTTATTTCATCGTAGTTTCAAAACAATCTCCCAATAATAAGCAGGCTTATTTTTAAATATGCAGTAAAAATGCATTGATGTTCCAGGAGTGTAAGAAGGGCTTTGGTGCTGCAGGTCACGCACATTCCCTGTCAATCATCTCTTACAGATCCCTGGAATACCTCTGAATTCTTCCAATTGTCCCTCAGGAAGCAGTGAAAGAACTGGCGAAAGGTCTTTGCGGAGAGGTCCTACAAAAAAGCAAGGTGGTTCTCACAAGGAGATGCACACAGTGAAACTCCTGGATATACCGGGAATTTAATTGAGGGACTTGGCATTAAGACAGTGTAGTTCTACCACTTGCAACCACTGGAAAATATATTGTTAAAGCTTTCCCAGGCATACATGTGCAATACAGAGACAAATTTCTTACTGTGCTTTTATCATGTATACAGACTCTGTACACTCACACAGCATCAGCACTGTGCATTTGTGTACTCCCAGCTCAGACCTGTTCAGATCACAAAACAGCTGAATCAGTCAGTAGGAACCTGTACAGAACATTATTAGCTTTCCACTTAAGCATACTTCTTTCATACTTGAGCATACATCTTTCTCCAGATCACAAAGCAGTTCTCTACCATTTCAGCCAAGACAAAATCTCTTTTACAGTTGTAGTTAAATCTCCTTTACAGATTTCCAGATGTCAGTGAGTTCAACTAATGCCTGTCAGACAGCTTAGATGCAGCAAAGAACTCCCAGCTTCAAATAATTGAAATAGTTATGTTTCAGTAACCCCTAGAACCCAAGGGCAAATATTCATACACTGAACTAAGAGAGAAGTTTTTGGTCTTGTCATCGCCTCTTCTCCACTCCTTTTCTGCTTTACCCCTCCATTTAATATTTCCAGCCTTGCCTCAAACACTGTTGTCCCAGAGATTAAGATTTCTGCATGATGTATAACTTGCACTTCTGTAATGACAATCAGCAATGACAGTGCTGAAGTTCTCTGTAAACATCGGTGTGCATGCACACACCTAGGGACAACTGAGGATGTCGGCGGACACTTCATCACAGACTGCAGTGATAGGGCAAGGGTTTGAACTGAAACAGGGGAAGTTCAGGTTAGACATAAGGAAGAAGTTGCTGCCTGTGAGGGTGGTGAGGCACTGGCACAGGTTGCCCAGAGAAGTGGCTAATGCTCCATGCATGGCAGTGATCAAGGCCAAGCTGGACAGAGCCTTGGGCAACATGGTCTAGTGTGAGGCGCCCCTGTCCATGGCAGGGCAGGGTTGGAACTATATGACCTTAAGGTCCTTTTCAACCCTAACCATTCTATGATTTTATGATTCTATGTTTTCAGGACCAAGCATGTCACCCATAAAAATTGGAGCCCTCAACAAATTAAAAGCAAGGGCAAAAGAATAAAAAAGATAATATTTAGCTATATTAGAATCTTAAGAGATATAGATTTGACAGGATGATCCATTTTAATGCTACATTAGTATAAATAGGTCTAATTTAACACATATTTCTATTAGAATGATCTTTTATTTTTCAGGATCAAATTCAGAGCCACATGCATTTAAGTAAAACAACCTTGCCTCAGCAGCTTCCAGGTATGCATGTGTTAGGAAAAAGGGAAGATCAAGCATCCTAAACCTTAACCTGTTGAGATTTTCATTCTCATACTTACCTGATCAATGGATGAGCTTTCTGGGACACCAACTCTGTCTTTCCATTAATAAGTGTATCTAGGATCATGTAGCTCTCAGTTTGCTGTATCTAATAAGTGCTATTATTATAGAAACAAGTGATAAGAAGCAAAAAATGAAGAAATATGATGTACTTGAACTTGAAAAAGACTCTCCTCAATCTTATGGAGAGGCCATATAGTTTTAATCTGATATCAACTCTGTTCCTGTTCGTAAGTCTTCTCTTTTATGGTTACCAGTCAAAAAGGGATTCAGCACTTTCAGACACCAGGAGGAAGCTCAGTATTTAGTTTAATGATCTTCACAAGAAGACATCTTAAGAGAGATATTTAACCTGGTTGAGAGTTTGCTTTCATTTTTCATTTAAAGTATTATCAAAGTAGAGCAAGATTTCAGCAGTGATGATGTCAGCCAGTCTCATAGTTCCTTTGTTAAATATACAGACCACTAAAAGCTGATCGTTTTTCTTGTCTCCAGGTGCTTCAAGCACAAAGTAAGCCCAGACGTTATTATTTAAAAATACTGTAATTCTTTCCTTTTTCCATTCCTCCCATGTGCTGCAACTGGTTCGACTTTTCCAGCTTCTCATACTTTTAATTTTTTTTTTATTTTCTCATTTACAATTAGAAAAGGCTGAGCATTGGCAGTGCTGCAAACATTTATCCCTGTAGCCCTTCATCACTTCTGATGTGGAGAGATCATCTCCAAGCAGAAAGATGCACTGGTCCCTATGGCCATTCACTAGCCAGCATTGAACTCATGCTGGCAAAATGGTGTGAATGAAAATTTTCTGCTAAAGAGTTCAGTATTCAGGGCTGCCAGCCTTGTTCCTGATGAATACACTTCTGAATTCCAAAGCTAAAAAGAATGATAATCTGACCTTGTCTTTATTGTGTAGCGTGAGCAGCAATGTGTTTGATAGCAACTTTGTCAGTCTTGTATTACAATACTCAAACTAGATTCTGCTGGTTTGTTGTTGACCTGCTGACATTTCAGACACATCCAGATCTTAGAGAATAAGCACCTTTTTTGTCTTTGAAAGCTATGTAATTCCTGCAACTCGGGTGATCTTACTTTGACTTGACTAAGTTACAGAGAAGTCATAAAATAAACCAGTGCTTGTTACTCATTTCAGACATCACAGTTACTATCCAAAGAACCTGTGTTACGGGTAAAATAATGAAAACCCTCTTTTTAATGACTTGGGCAATTCCTAGTATAAATTATTGCTTTGTAAATTGGTGTCAGAACTGCAGTGGATGAAAAGGTGCCCTGTCAGCTGACATTTTGATTAGCAGAGAGGAACTCATTAACTGGTAGGCATCCTATCAGAGTATTTCCAACACTGTCTTCTCTGACATTAAAAGGAGCATAGCCTAGCATGTCTCCACTCAATTTGCATTAATACCAAGCCTTAGAATCCACATAAAGAAATACAGAGTGACAGCAAATGCATGAATGTCATAAGACTGAATTATTCACCTGGCTTTTCTTAAGTTTTCCTGTGTCATTTTGAGTTCTGTACACCTCACTGCTACAGTCAAGTTAGATTTGTCAAGTACCTTAAGGTATGTAGGCTAAATCCAAAAGTTCCTATAATAGTAAGATGGAATGCTTTGTGCACTTATAAAGTACTGATTTTCTTTTACCCATATATGTTGTGGGAGCATTATATATATATATATATATCTTTTAATATATCATGAAATAAGAGCTTTCCAATGTCTGCTTTTGGTGAAGGACTACTAAAACTTACACGTATGGTGTTTGTTATTAATAAATTAATTTATGAGCTTGGCAGAGATGAAGAATTCCATTTCACAGATGATGTTTGGAAACATGATTTGGAGTTGATTTGACAGAAAACTCCAAGTTGTTAAAGTTCTCTGGGAAAGAGGTTAAAGCTCTGACCCCTATGGTCCTTATGTCACAGATTCCCTTGGAAGTGCTCTGTGGGCTCAGCTATCCCAGAGACAGGGAGCTCAGGCTGCTCATGCTCTCAATTCCCATCATCCCACCACCAGATGGAATGCTGAGGAACCAGGTTGTTCAGGTCCCAGGGCACCAGAATGAAAATCTGACAGCATCATGGTCACATCACAACTCTGTCAACATCAAATCATCTCTCTTGAATGTTTCAGTTTCAGAAAACTGGAACATTCTGCCAAAATCATATTTTACTGAAAACTTCACAGTTACTTCTAGTTTCTGTAAGTGTTGTACTTCTCAGTCATGTCCTAGCTTCCTATCCTATGAATATATATTACCATGATAAATAAGAGGGAATTGAAAGAAGTATACTGCGGAAAGGCACTTTACAGCTGCTAATTTATATGTTACATCAACGTCCTATTAGTCGTAAGGGTGTTACTCAGCAGGGATATAAACATGGACAGAAAATGGTTGTGAAGTGGTTGATCAACTTGAAAAAAAGTGATTTTTCTCTGCTTAAGTGGCTAAAATATGACAAAGACAATTTGGGTCTGTCACCATTCATGGACAGTTTGTGACTGGAAACTTTTGGGTTCTTCTGCTGGTGAGGCTGTTGCTTGCCCTGGCTCATCTGCTGCAGGACATGCAGGACAGTTAGGAAAGAACCTCACCAGTCCTACAAACTAACATGAGCACAAGTGATACTAATGTAGAAAACAGGGACTGAGCTTGCTGTGAATGAACTTTATGCTAGATATGTACTGAAAGAAGTGGTAGTTTGTTTTCTTTTTTTTCTAAAAAAGGGTAATCAGGCCTTGTCAAAAGGGGAAGATTTGTGTACCAGTCCCAAATTTGAGTTCTGGCTTTCTCCTGGGCTGTTGAAATGTCCAATAACAGATTGAATGTGTTCCATCTTGAAAAAATAATTTAAATTTTTAAATACTGGTGACAATCATTAGGTTTCACAGAAATAAAATATATTTGTTAATTCAATATGCAAAGATCGATCCTCAGCTGGTAATACTCAAGGTAACCTTATTGGAAGCTGCATGAAAATCTGGCTTTCAGAACCAGTTTCTAAGCCACAACAGTCTGAGCATACAGCAATCAATCTCTAGAAATTCAGAAAACCTGATTTTAGGTAGAGGGACATTCCAGAATCTATGTGTATCTGTAATGGTTTGGTTGGTGTTTTGCCAGATCAGAGCCTGAAGTAACTCAGTAAGATGTCAGGGCTCGTGACCTCTAACCATGGCTAGTGTGAGTCCTTCTATTGAAGAGCTAATTTAAGATATTTATGCTTTGTTTCTCTGTGTAAAAAGAAATTATAAAAATAGTCACCATCCTGGAATGTTCTGTGGCTGTTTGAAACCAGGACACAAACTGGAATTTCTAGACACATGAATTGTCACTGAAAAATATTTTCAGGGGAAAAATTAAAATATACTGATTCTGAAAAAAAAACCCAACCCAAAACCAAAATCAAAACCTAAATACACTAGAACAGCAGGTAGCAGGAATATGAGCAGAGGAAAATCGTTGGAAGAAGCATATTAGGTTCTTGCAAGGTGGCCCCTTTGTTTTATATCATCCCAATGACATCAGGACATGACATTGATCAATAGTGTGTGCAGGACTATTCAGGCCAAGGGGTGAGCTGACACAGGAGGAGCAGAGACAGGACTGGGCCATTAATCACCTCATCTGCAGGCTGCTCACAGGGCTGAAGGTTTGGGGTTTGGTTTACACATGTATGCTCCAAGCCACACTGAATCTCCACACACATCACAGCAAATTTTTTCTTGTTTTATCAGATTAAGCAGCAGACTAGCTCATGCTGAAATTAGGAGACGAATTCCCCTACAGTCTTCTTCAGGGTTTATGGATTTGTCATCAAGATTTCATGGCTGCTGTGATGAATTGCCATTAAGACATCGCTCTCAAAAGAACAAAGGAACGCTTTCATACCTGAGCAATTTTGGAAATGATAGGAGAATTCAACTGAAGTGAAATCATAGAATCACAGAGTAATGGAATGCTTTGTGTTGGAAAGGACCTTAAAATCATCCAGTTCCAACCCTCTGCCATGGGCAAGCACGCCTCACACTAGACCAGATTGCTCCAAGCCCGTTCAACCTGGCCTTGGACACTGCCAGGGATGGAGCATTTTCCCACTTCTTTAGGCAACATGTTCCAGGTTGCTACTAGAAATGACTGCTAGAATATTTCTTACTGTGTCCAGAGATACTTTTTCTTCCTAAACATTTTAAAGCTTGAATTCCTCTTTGTCACAGATATGAAGCTATTACTCTGCACATAATGCAGGTGACATTGCAGCCTTATGTCCTGGAGATACATGTATTCCTAAAAATGTCCCAGGCTGGAGGCAAAGTCATGTTTGAAAATAAGCAGAGGTCTGTATGGGTGAATTTCTTGCAGTCTAGTCCCAGCTGGAACATTTATTCCCTGTTGTGGTTTTGGTCTCCTCACCACCATATATTATGGCACACTTTCCTAAGTGGTAAACTGAGAATTATATGACCGATGGATATCTAGGGCACTATTAAGTAAGGTTTGAAAAGAAAATGGTATTCCTATCAGCATTACTTATTGCTGTTCATACCACTTTTATAGCTTCACTACAGAAAAAGCAGCTGGATCATGAAGAAGCAGCAGGTTTTTAATAGCAAGAGTGGTGTGAAACATAATTTTAGTCCTGTGAAGGATGGGTGAGTTTTTAACAGTCAGGACTGTCCAGTACTTGACAAAATAAAGAAGTAAAGGTAACATCCTGTGGGAGATTATTAGGCTTTATAGGTTCCCAAATGTTGCTTTCAGACTTATTTTCAGCATTTTAATTTCCCTTTGTCACTTTCCTGTTTTATACCTTTTATTAGAGGAGGCAGAAAATAATTCTGACAAGTTTAGAATTATAGAACAGGGCAGAATGGGATTATACTGGCATGGTAATTGCTGGCTATTTCAGCTGCAGGAGTTTTCTGTATTTAATGGCTCACCTGTGTAGTCATTAGCAGTAGATGGACAGTGTTGCCACTCACTCTGTTGATGGAGCTATGTGGCACTTCGCACTGAGCCATACTGAGACAGCCTTTTGTTTCTTAAAAGCAGTCAGTTTGTTAAACTGAATCATCTTTGTGATTACCACAAAATCTCATGTGGAAAAATGTTTCTGCAGCCACAAAAATTTTGGAAAGTAGTTGTTTTTTATAATATCTATATTCACATCAAACATCAGCAATCACTGGCCATTGTTTTTTTCTCCGATGTATGTTATTCTTGCAGTGATGTGCCACAGGCAAGGAAAAGAAGGAAGTTTATGTACCAAATCATATGCTCTGAGTGTTTGTTAGAAGATAATGAAGTCCAGGAGCAGCTCATAAGATGACCAGAATTCATTTCCACTGTAATCTGCCAATAGTATACATACATAGATAAAATCACAGTAGAGTTAGGAATGCTGTGAAACATGCAATAATTTCTTACTGTGATGCTGCTTTTAGGCACTGGCATGCATGTGTGTATCTGGGATACTCAGAACTGCTGAGAAAGAGAGTGCATTAATAATATTACAATTACCATATCATTCTTGCTGTAATAATAAGAGCTATAAATCTGGGTCAGGTTCTGCTGTGTTTGTTGCTGTACATACTCAGGTTTACAGTTCAGCAAGAGGTATATTTCCTTGTTAGATACAGAGTTAGATACATCCAGTGACTTAATGCTTTTATATTGCGTATTAATTCAGATTTTCATACTGATTATTTGCTGTTTGAAGATCATGCTGTTGATGGTTTGAATGTGGCCACTGGCTTTTTTCTTAGAAGGGTAGTAAGTAAAACTTTAAACAAAAGAACACAAAGAATGCAACTAATTTTACAGTTTTCCAGGGATACAAACTGAAAAAATAACTAGCAAAGTGTCAGTCAAACAAGAGGCCAAAGCCCATTGTGTTTACAATGTTTTATTACAATGTCCTACAGCTTGACACATTTAATATATTTTAACTAGGGAAAAGAAAAGATGTGCATGATAATATTATGCATGGAAAGAGGGTTTGTCTTTATTTCAAATAATCACTGACAGGAAAAGGGACAAAGGAGCAGAGACAGTTCAGGCTTTTATATTTTATTTTTATTTTTTTTTTATTAATGTAGTGTTTTTAAACCATAAAGAGAAAGGACAAGAGAGAAAACAGACCATTTCTGCGGCTTTCAAGTGAAATATCCAGTAAGAAAAGCCTAAGACTGTGTGTGCTGTGTCACAATAACTATTATATAGATAGTCTTACCAAATAAAACTCTGTGTCAGGGTGGAGAGATTACCTTGACAACTGATGTTGGGAGATAACCATCACTAGGGTGACAGAAGCAAAGAGAGAAAAAGAGCAACTGCAAGGATAATAAGCTATAAGTGCATGGAGAGGGATTTCATCTTTGTATGTATAGGAAATGAGGTTGTGCTTTCTCTCCCAAAGCGTTTCTCTCTCTTGTCCAGAGGAGCAATCCTGCATTCCCTAGGTGTCTTTGCAGCATGTTTTACAGAAAGCATTATGATAATGTAGTATAGGAAGCAGCCCAGTGTGCAGAAAAAGCTTCAGTCACACACACATCAGGCCACTCTGCATGGGGGAGCTGCTCACAGCTACAGTGAATCTCCCCAGCTTCTCACGATGACCTTTGGAAGCAATACAGCTGCAAGATCGATATCATTATCTGTTGTGTTATAGGGGACTGATAGTTCCCATCTTCTACTCCGTTGCTATTGCATTTTCATGGCAGAGACATAACAGCAATTACAGATTTTCACATTCATTGGGTGGAAGAGGAATGGAGGATGAGACGAGGGGAAAGCAACAACAAAACAGGTCGTGGCAGTGGCCTGTTATCTGGGTATCAGTAGGGTCAGGAACACTGCTCTTACCTACTCAGCTTTCCCCTGTCAGATTTCTCTCCACTGATAGTCACTGACAGTGACTGATGGAAGGTTGGGATACACAGGGCTTTGCTTCCTGGTGTTAAAACTAGGTCTTCAGAACAACATCATCTAGCCTCTGCTGATGGGATTCTTTTGTCACCTGACTCAGGGCTCTTGTCAGCTGGCAGTAGAGAAGAGAGAGTACTGGTAGGAATTTTAAACTGAAGAAAAAAATTATATTAATTAAAATAGGACATCCAAGGAATGGGCCAGATCTTCTCTGCTTTCCAGTCAAAAAATTCCCATTGAAAACTGGTAATTTCACCTCCATAAAGGTCATATATCTCGGGGCAGAGAATAATAAAGATCCTGAGACTCACAGATGCAGACATATAGGTGAAAAGCACACACACTTACTTGTCCAAGAGGAATGACTGGCTGTACAGGAGGGAAAAAGCATTTCTGTGATGTAGATTTACATTTCTGTCCTGCTAATAAATGGCCCAGTGAAACAGCTGACTGCTCCCCTATTGCAGTTGTGGGAGTTATTTACTTTTTAATCCTTTCCCTCTTAGCCCTGGCTGGACAGGAGTGAAAATCCCTGGCACTGGGTATTAGAAGAGATGGAGAGAGCACAGGAACCAATTTACAGGGTTTCACTTGAGTAGTTTTTTTCATTTGACTCCTATTAGCTCTGATAATGTATCTTTACCATTAATCAGTTAGGGAGAGAAGTGATGCCTCTTTTTTTTACACGCATGGGAGGATGCATGTACACCCCAGCAATCCCACTGGAAAAAGGTCAGTACCTTCAAGTGTTGTCTTCAGGACATAGAAGCACCCTGAGCACTGAGACAGCTGTCAGCAGGTTCAGAAGGTTTTGAAGGAATGCCTGAAATAAATAGTTGACTTAGTGGTACCTTCAGTATAAACTCAATGGAATGAATTGATCCCTGCTGTAATAACATTAGAAGCAATAGGACCAAAGGGTCTATGGAGACAGATGATATTGTTAGATGTAAACTTCTTCCAAGTAGTGAGATTCCCAGCACAAACCCTCAGCCTCACTAATCTAGTATCTGCTGTGACCGTAACAGCAGCTACTTCTGGAAAGCTTATATTCTGCCTGTTCCTAGGTGCTCCTGAGGAGAAGAAACAGGCTCTGGGCTTAAAAGCCCCTGAAGCCTTTATCTCTTGCACTATAAAACCCAAATTGTTTCCTCTGATGGCCCTATGCAAATATCAGAGCTTTATCAGTATGGAGCTTGTATAATGTTTCTGCATGTTACGCCAGCCACTACTCAAGCTTGACAGCTCCTCATTGCTGGATCATTACACAGAAGTGTAACAAAAATACAAAAGGTGTTGGTCGATTTTCATGAGATTTGATGCAAATGCATCATCACTAATGTATTTTAAACTTGCAGTCAGTAAATTGCAGTAGAGTTGGTTTCCATAGCAATGACGTTGACAGCAATGTCATTGAAATTGGAGATTTTGTCGGACAAAAAGAACAACGTACATAAGGAGTCAGAATAAAGTCCAGCCAGCCCGGCATCTCCAACAGTGCCATAGATATAAGAATATAAGAGCAGGGCAAGGTCACTGTAATATATACCAGCGATATGGTAGCAGTATTCAGGAGTTTACAGCTCAGAAACTTTCTGAGTTAGTGATGGCATCTTTGTTTTCAATGGTCCTTGATGGATTTTCTTCCATAAGTTTATTTGATTGCTTCCTGAGCCTGTTTAATGTTCTGCACCAGCTGTTTCTCCACCTGCTGCTTCCCCACACTTCAGAAACCTTTACCAATGTAAAAGCCAAAACTCAAGGTGAGGTCTCTGCTCCAAGAAGGCCAAATTTAAACTTTTTCTTTTGCTCACAGTTAAAAGCTGATACAACTGACTTGCCAGAAATTCTCTTTGGTTATTATTTGAACTGTGAGGGATAAGACCTGAGCTACAGCAGCCCAAATACTCTCCAAAAGCTAAGATAACTTATGGGAATACTCAGCACCTGGATTATTCCCAGCAGCTCTAAGCCCCTTGAAGAGAAAAAAATGAGGTTTCATTTTGAACTAGACCCTGGCAGTGCATAAATTGTCTCCCTTAGGACTGATACCTGTCTGATCCAAACAGATGGCTGAAAAAGATTTGCACCTTCTCTGCTTCGTTCTTGCTGCCCCTTACATATGAACAAAGCTGAAAGGAGGTTACAATATGGAATCTGGGCCCTGCATCTAATTCAGTGTTTGCTTTCCATCACTCACTAGTTATGTTTCATTAACACCCCACATTTGTTCCTGCCTATTTAGAGAAAGAACTGTCTTTTCAACAGCTGTGTTTTACCCAGGGGAAGTCCTGAAGATTCACATGGTTCTTATAAAGTGGGACAAAATATCACAGGAAGACCCTAAATTTAAATAGTTTGTAATGTAGTAAGCTGACAAAAGGGAAAATGAAGAAATACTTAAAAAACTGTACTCATCCTCTCTCACCTACCAGGTTAGTCTGTGTACAAGGAACCATTTCCTTAAATACTTGTGTGAACAGTCCTGGGCTGATACATATACATGAAGAATTTCAGTCTCAGAGGAGAATACTGCAGTAAAATATTTGTGTGACTGCAGCGTGTTTCAACAAAAGCCGGTTTACTACTCCAGTATAATCTTTTGAGAGGGGATCATATGAATAGACAGCTGGATAGAACTTTAATTTTGCAGTATCTGAATAGGTGATATTAGGATGCCAAACTCACATAGGTCTTCTCGATTGTTTTCCGTTAGTTTTAACTTTTGTGATCTGTGTGTCAACACTGAGCAGACGCCAAATAAATTATCCTTACCTTAGCATCCAGGCTGTATGCCTTCCATGGGTGTTGGAAGGTCACTGGGAAAACAAGGCAGACTACAAGATTAGCCACAGTATCACCGTATTAATGTGCTCCTCCCCCTTTAGAGAGAGATGACGGCATGATCAGAGGTAATTGTGATTATTACAGAACCCAAGACTGGTTTGGGTTGGAAAGGACCTTAAGACTCATACAGTTCCAAGCCCCTGCCATGGGCAGGGACACCTTCCACTAGACCAGGTTGCTCCAAGCCCTGTCCAAACTGGCCTTGAACACTGCCACAGATGGGGCAGCCACAGCTTCTCTGAGCAACCTGCTTCAGTGCCTCACCACCCTCACAGTAAAGAATTTCTTCCTTATATCTAACCTGAACTTCCCTGTTTAAGTTTAAACCCATCACTCCTTCTTCTATCATTGCGGTCTCTGATGAAGAGTCCCTTTCCACCATCCTTGTAGGCCCCCTTCAGATACTGGAAGGCTGCTATGAGGTCTCCATGCAGCCTTCTCTTCTCCAGCCTAAACAGCCCCAACTTTCTCAGCCTGTCTTCATACGGGAGATGCTCCAGTCCCCTGATCATCCTTGTAGCCCTTCTCTGGACTTGCTCCAACAGTTCCATGTCCTTTTTAGGTTGAGGACACCAGAACTGCAGCATTGCAAGTAGGGTCTCATGGCACAGGCAGGATCACCTCCTTCAACCTGCTGGTCACTCTCCTTTTGATGCAGCCCAGCACACGTGTGTTTTCTTGGCTCAAGTGCACACTGAAGTAGCTCATGTTCAGTTTTTCATTGACCCCCACAGGGCTGATCTGAATCAGTTCTCCACCTAACCTGTTGCTGTGCGTAGCTTATTCATGAGCAAGAAATAATTATTAAAAGGTTTCTGCACTAGCCTAGGTCTTCAAGTATCAGCATTTCCACTGTGACCCTTTGAAGTTCATGGAGCTCTCTAATAGATGAACCTTCTATTTTTAATAGCATTGGATGAATAAATATATTTTGACCGTGCTGTGCTCAGATGATGTAGTAACAAGGCTAGATAAACACCTGTTACAAAGAAAGGCATTCTCCCTTTTTGCTTCATCACAATCATTCCTTCCATGTTACTGCAAAGACTTCCATGTTGTTGTGAGACTTTTTTATTTATAAAGCTGATTTTTTTATACCTCTGTCCTCTCAAAGATTCTCAGATTTACTTCAGGTTTCAGAGAACATGGCTTGCAGCTACAGCTTTGTAGGCCAAAGATTATCAGATTAATTTCTCCTCTAGACGACCTGAAAATACAAAGCATTCTGTAAACAAATCAACTGTTGGTTTTGTTTCATTGAAAGACAAAAGACTCAATGAAATCCATTTTTAAAACAAAAACAAAACGTAGAAGCATGCATGCCACATACATGCTTTGGACTTAGTCTCATTGTGAGTGATCAGCAATAAAATCATTCTGCTTTTATGATGCACAGAAGGGCATATCAAGGTCTAGTGCAAAAGGCTCTGAAGTTTTTATTCTTTTATTTTTTTATCTATTCAATATGAAACTACCACCTAGAATGATTTAGCTAATTGGAAATGTGTCTGG